>JAJOZX010005324.1:7500-162500 GCA_023014485.1 Bathynomus jamesi
TATCAATTTAAAACCAATTAATTATCGATTTAAAACTAAAGATAGAATCTCTGGATCCAGAGGATCTAGTCATAATAGACTACAATCCACAAATATGTTACACTCTATATCTATTTATAACGGACATGCAAATATATCAGATCCAAAGAATCCAGTCAATTTCATTACGGTATCCATCAAGTCACGGTCCATATCGATTGCGGACCCAGTCAAAATTTACAATCATATACATTACAATATATACACTTACGAGAAAAAGTGTAGGTGTGGCTGTAAAGACTGTACAGTAACGTAGAAATGTGTGTGCACCCATTTTGGGTCTCCCATTCAAAGGTGTTTGTTGGGCAAGTGAAGATCATGAGTTTTTCAATACCTCACAGTACTATGGGGGGCACAGCTCGGCAGAGGAATCTCTTTAAATGGGGTGTGTAAGGACAGAGAGTATCCCCTAACCCAAGACGCTGCCTCCCTATATCCCACAACACCTGTGTTGAGCTGTGGGATCTATCCCCAGAAAGCATTAATTTTACTACCTTAAACTATACCCTTTCTATCAACATATGCGTCTAATCGATTTTTAAACATGTTTATAGACGTGCTACTAATTACTTCTACCGGCAAACTATTCCAGCTATTTACTATTCTATGCGTAAAAAAGTTTTTCGCAACTGCTGTCTCGAACCTTCTACTTGTCAACTTACACCCGTTATTTCTAGTCCTATTATATTGAGATATTTCGAAAAAGCTATCTCTATCTACGTTATCGAACCCATTCATAATTGTGAAAACCTGGATTAGATCACCCCTTAACCTCCTAGTCTCGAGTGTTGTCAATTTTAACTCCTTAAGCCTATCCTCGTAAGACTTTGACCTAAGCGACGGAATCATCTTACTGTAGTTGCTCGTCTTTGAACTCTTTCGATTTTGTCTATATCTTTGCGCATATGCGGATTCCAAAATTGGACCGCGTACTCCAAATGGGGTCTAACTAATGATTTATAAAGTGGAACTATAATATCGCGCGATTTGTACTAAAAATTTCGAGCTATAAAACCTAACACTTTGTTCGCCTTATTGACCGCTGCTGTACTTTGTTTCGCTACTTTTAAATCACCAGTGACTATAACTCCTAAATCTTTTTCCTGCTCTACGCTTGTTAAATCTTTCCCTGACATACTATACGCAAAATTACCGTTACGTGAACCTTTATGCAAAATTTTGCACTTATCAACGTTAAATCTCATTTGCCATGTGACTGACCAATCAACGATTTTATTCAGATCTTCCTGAATTTTACCTCTATCTTCGTCATTAATCGCCCTACCAACCAGCTTCGTGTCATCCGCAAACTTTGAAACTGTACTGACTAGGCCGACATCTAAATCGTTAATATATATAAGAAAAAGCAAGGGGCCCAATACAGAACCCTGAGGAACACCACTCGCTACATTAGCCCAACACGACTCCGCTCCATCAACGACCACCCTCTGTTTCCTGCCTCGCAACCACTCTTCTAGCCAATTTATTACTACACCCCTGATTCCATGAGCCTTAGTTTTTTCAATGAGTCTTTTGTGCGGCACGGTGTCAAACGCTTTTTGAAAATATAAATACACTACATCAACCGCCCGGTGTCTATCGTAAACGTCAACCACGCTTTGGAAAAATTCTAAAAGATCAGTAAGGCAAGATTTGTTTCGCCTAAATCCGTGCTGCCTATTTCTAACTAGCTTATGGAATTCTAAGTGTTCGACTATACGATCCCTAATTATTGATTCCAGTAGCTTTCCTACAACAGACGTTAACCTGATTGGTCTATAATTTCCCGCCGCACCTTTATCGCCTTTCTTAAAGATAGGTGTTACGTTTGCTAACTTGAAATTATCTGGTACGCACCCCTCAGAAATAGACGCATTAAAAATCTTTGTTAGCGGCACAACAATGCTATCTTTTAATTCTTTTAGTTGTATGGGATATATGGAATCGGCCCCGGTGATTTACGCGTTTTCATTTTATCAATATAGCGCGTTACCTCCCCTTCACTAACCACTATATTATCCAAAATATTACCATTATCAAACGGTATTATGTCCGTGACCGTAGGATATTTGTTACATCTTCTATAGTAAAAACTGACGTAAAAAAATTCGTTTAGCAAGGTAGCCATTTCCTTGTTTTCAGAAACTAGATCTCCGTTTAGATTTTTCAAAGGCCCCAAGACGCTTTTTACTGGATTTCTATTATTGACGTATTGAAAGAATCGCTTGGGGTTTTCTTTACCGTCACGAGCTATGGAGATTTCAAATTCGCGCTTGGACTTTTTTATTACACTTTTCGCTTCACGCCTTAGAGATATGTAGTTGTTTCGTAACCACAAATTGTCTTTATCGCACTTACGTAGCCTATAAGCCCTATCTCTACTCTTTATAATGTCTCCTACTCTAGAAGTAAACCACAAGGGCTTGTTGTTTACTTTCGCACGCTTAATTTTGTACGGTACACATTCCTCATTTATAGTCCTAAATACTGTTTCGAACGATTCCCACATTAGTTTTGCGTTGGAGTTCCCCATCACGTTTTCCCAATTGACGTGTGACAATTTATTTCGAAATTTACTAAAGTCTGCGTGCTGGAAGTTAGGAATTTTCGTCGAGTTATCTCGTTTCGAGTGACTTACTGAGAGGACAAACTCTACCATATTGTGATCGCTATTGCCCAACGGTTCTATTATTTGAAGATCAGTAATTAGCCTATCATCCATAGTTATTACTAAATCTAAAATACCGTCCAACCTCGTAGGTTCCCCAACCTTTTGAATAAGAAAGCTATCTTCGAGAAAATTAACTAAACGATTACCTTCCGCGTCTCCCTGCATTGTATCGTAATTTACGTTTGCGCAATTAAAGTCACCCATAACTAAAGCCTGCTCACTACCGATTATTCGCTTTAGTTCACGATATAACGCTTCGTCCGTATCAGCTGTTTGATTAGGGGGCCTATATATAACCGCAACAACAAGTTTGAAATCGTTCAATTTAAGTTCTGCTATAGTCGAATCTATCGGTTCTGGAATTGTGTGCTTTACTTCTATAACGTTCGCTATATTATCTTTGATATACAACATAACACCGCCTCTTCGCCTACCTATTCTGTTTTTAACAAAAAGTCTATAACCTTTAATTTGATACTTCCCTACAAAGTCACGAGTTTCAGTGCTAAGCCACGATTCATTTATCGCAATTAATCTTAGTCTCTACATGCAATTAACGAAAAAAATTCGTTTATTTTATTTCGTAGGCTAAGAGCATTTAAGGATAGAGCCTTCAAATTGTTTGTAATTGCGACAACTTCGCGAGCGCAGTTGAAATTTATGGAATTTACGCTGGGACCGTTCGAGTTACGGCAGCCTGAAAAGAAGAGACAGTATTATGAAATAGTCTTCCTAAACGCGCAACTCCTACGTCATTAAGATGAAGTCCATCTCCGAGGAACAAGTCCCTCCTGCCGCAGAAACTGTTCCAAAAATTCTCAAAATGCACTCCTTCCTGTTGGCAAAGAGACTTTAGGTTATTGTTAATATAGGTCGCCTTGCTGTAGAAATCGTTACGATGGATAATTCGAGGAAGTGTACCTGTTAAAACAATCTTATTAGTTTTTTCCTTTAATCGCTCTAGTAAGTCCCTGTACCTAGCCAGCAGTTCTTCCGATCTAGAATTTAAAACGTTATTAGTACCGACATGAATAACATACGTTGTGTCCTCGGAGGTACCATCTGTAAATTGGTCAACACTATTAGTTATATCCTCCACCCTTGCACCAGGGTAGCAGTAACGGCGCCTACGACGAGGGTTTCCCCCACAGAATTCTTCGAGCTGTCCTCGAACAATGGAATCGCCAACGAGTCGTATTTCCGTTTCATCATCATCTTCAAAACCTAAAACAGAAAACTTATTGTTTGTTATTACTGGTAGACATGTCTTAGGTTTTCTCAATGGGGCTCCATTACGCACTCGAACGAAGGGTTGGGAACTAGGAGAAGAGAGAGGGCTATTAATACTATTTATATTATTAATAGAAACTGAGGCAGGAGGGTCGTAACTGGAGTCTCAAGGGATTCTAATTTTGCCTTCAGGAGCATCACCCTTTTTCAGGCTTACTCTGGCCTCCTCTCACGTTCTAACTCGTTCCTCAGCACTTTTAAGTTTGAGCACCACCTGCAAAACTAACTGTCATTATTATTAGCCATTGTAAACGTGTAAACGGGCAAATTTCCCTTCACAGCGACTGCAAGTACTTGACGGGGGTGCCATGCTTTTAATTAGTTAAACAAAAAAAAAAAAAAAAAATACGAGCGTTTGGAAATTAATAAATTAGAATGTAGGTCTACCGCGTTTTTGAAACGCAGAAACAGGTTCTTGTAACACAAATTTATACTAAATGCATATAGAATTAAGTACCGACAAAAGATCTGTAAAGAAGAGTATTTATAACACTTATCTGTCCGCGATTTGACCCGACTTTTTTCCCTTTTCTTCAAACGGTGCGGAACAACACTCTACCTGACCTCTCGAAGGAAGGAAAAATGAAGCTTATGTCAGCACGTTTTTTGATAGATTTGAAAAACAACACGGCAAGCCACGTTTGATCAAATAATATAGTATTGAATAACGACAATAAATGAAATATATTCGTTAAAGAATGATTAGTAGCACGAAGTAATTTAGTTATGAATGCACCGAACACTATTTTTTTTTAAAACACTTCAACGAAAACCATTTATTCAATTGATAACAGGACACTCGATAAAACACGTCTGTTCACAAGGAAAGACTGATCGCGAATGAAAAATGTGGAACGCTTCACGATTTTGCGTCATATATTGATTATATATATATATCTACATATATAGATTATATATATATATATATATCTACATATATAGATATATATATATATATATATCTACATATATAGATTATATATATATATATATAATCTATATATAGATAGATATATATATATATATATATATCTACATATATAGATTATATATATATATATCTACATATATAGATTATATATATATATATATCTACATATATAGAATGCATATATATATATATATATATATATATATATATCTACATATATAGATTATATATATATATATATATATATATATATATATCTACATATATAGATTATAATATATATATATCTACATATATAGATTATATATAATATATATATATCTCTACATATATAGATTATATAAATATATATCTACATATATAGATTATATATTATATATATATATATATATATATATATATATATATATGTTAACCCCTCCGTCTATGGCCCTGAGTCGGTTCGGAATCGACGGGGGGTTTGGTTAGGAGGCAGCAACGGATATTTCTTCTATAACATTCTAATTCTTTTCGGTCGCCTCTTGTTAAACTCTTGGCTACAGACTCGCCAACTGTTATGCCAATATCTTCTATGTGCTTGGGTTGTCTCTTTCTCTCGCTTTATGGGTCGACGATTATTAATTCGTCTCTTGCTATAATACTCTGAAACTTTCTCTTGGTACTAAACTTATCGATTTTTCTTTTATAACTTATCGACTTAACTGACTGAGTTCTTGAAGAGAACAAGGCTCGAAGGAAAAGATAAAAACTTCTTTTACTGTGGTTTACTTCTCAAAATATACAGGTAGTGCTCTGAATTTACAGGGGCAGATGTTCGACCTCTCGACATGGCTCAGGCCGGAATCTAAAAAATTAAGGAGGCAAGGGGCCTCTGCCCCTCCTCGCAGCGAGGCTGCTAACCAAGGAGTCCTAATGAAGTGCTATAATGAAGTGCTCTAATGAAGTGCAATAATCAAGTGTCGTAATTTTACAAATACATGTATAATATAAACCTAAATGTTGGGGGACGGAAGTTGAAGGTTAAGTTCCCCCCTTTTAAACACATGATCAGATGTTTGAAAGATTCCAAATAAAATTTAAAAAATAAAAATAAAAACAATCGATATTTTGCCGAATCTTCATTTCTGAAGGCGATATCATTTCGTAATAGTACACATAAGTACAAATTAAGTACACGACTGAGTACGTATTAATTTTGGTTCATTACAATTACGATTACAATTATGGATTACTTCACATTCGCTTATGATTGTCCATTACAGTTCTATTAAAGTACATTCTTACATTATAAATTAAATCATTACATTTAATTATAGTTTCATTGAAGTACATTACGTCGTTTACCATTCTTACAGTGTTTTTATATATTTATATATGGTTATTATATATGGTTATAATATATGGTTATAATATATGGTTATATTATATGGTTATATTATGTGGTTATACTAGATGGTTATACTAGATGGTTATACTATATGGTTATACTAGATGTTTATACTAGATGGTTATACTATATGGTTATTAGTACAACACAAGTACATGAGCATATACGAGATAATTTATTTACGAAATAATATGTTATAGTATGTTACAAATTTGAAATCAGAGCGAACGGAGGTATTTATCTTAGAAGCGTTCGACTCTGTCGTAGTGAGCGGAATTTGATAACTTATTAAGCATTTATGAATATCTTGAGGGGTGAACGCACTTAAAAATAAAAAATAAAAAATGTAAAAAATAATACGAAAACGTATTTTTGCGTTTTCGAACGAAGGCATGAAGTTTTGCATTTCATGAGAAAAAATGAATATTTAATAAAATTGACATATGATAATGGTCAAGATAAGATATGGACGTATGGGGGCGGGAGATATGGTCGAATAATAGTTATATTTATACTACATAACATAAATAATGACTTCTATTGAGTGTTTAGTCCTTAGTATGATGTAAGAATTTTCATACACTTGAATACTAGATATATGATGAAGAGAAATAAATGACGGGAAAATGTGACGTCATAGTTTATTGAATTTTACGTATAGTATAAATCATTATTAGGAAGATTTAAGAACGAATTAGAGTCAAAGAGTGGGTAGTAATGACTAAGAAGTACAACTACGGGTTCCAATCCTGTTATATGCAATGTGTATGCATAATCTAGGGTCGAGTGTGAGATGCAAGACAATTCATAATTATTATAATAACTTCTATAACAAATGGAAAATGGATACGACTAAACCATAGAAAGGGTAGATCGTAGGGTTGTGACACGAACAAAAATAGGAGCTACAAGTAAAAATTATATCCAAACTCGCGTAAGCGATTTGGTTCATATGTAAAAATGAATATGGATATCATTGTTCATTTTTTACATATATAGATTATATATATATATATATATATATAGATATATATATATATATATATATATATATATATATATATATAATATATTTATATTATATATATTTATATCTACATATATAGATGATTATATATATATATATATCTCTACATATATAGATTAATATATATATATATCTACATATATAGATTATATATATATATTATCTCTACATATATAGATTATATATATACACGGTGAACCAAAAAGTAGGTGGACAGTAGGTTGAATACGGTTTGTGTTATATTATATTATAACTATGGTGTTCATTATAACTATGGTGTTTGTGTTTTATTATATTAAATATTATAACTAAATTTATTTAAATTTTATTTGTATTATAGTATACAAAAAAATTAAATATGTATTCTCAAAATAAACGTTATCATTTACTGTCCACCTACATTTGGTTCACCCTATATATATATATATCTACAATATAGATTATATATATATATATATATAATATCTACATATATAGATTATATAGATATATATCTACCTATATATATATATATATATATATCTACATATATAGATTATATATATATATATATATATATATATATCTACATATATAGATTATATATATATATATATATATATATCTACATATATAGATTATATATATATATCTAAATATATAGATTATATATATATATCTACATATATAGATTGTATATATATTTATATATGTATCTACATATATAGATATATATATATTTTATATATATCTACACATATAGATTATTATATATTTATTTGTATATTTACATGTATATATATTATATATATATTATATATATATCTACATATATATATTATATATATTTTTTATATATATGTACATATATATATTATATATATAGATTATACATATAGATTATATATATATTTAATATATATTTATATATATATATAGATTTATATAAATATTTATATAAATATTTTTATATATATTTATATATCTATATCTATATTATAATCTCTATATATATAGATTATATATATATATCTATATATATATAGATTATATATATATATATATATATCTATATATATATATATACTATAAGATATAATATATATCTAATATATATATTATATATATATATATATATATATATTTATATATATATATATATATATAGATAATATTATATATAGTATATATATCTATATATATAGATAATATATATATATATATGTTAACCCCTCCGTCTATGGCCCTGAGTCGGTTCGGAATCGACGGGGGTTCTGGTTAGGAGGCAAGCAACGGATATTTCTTTTATAACATTCTAATTCTTTTCGGTCGCCTTAAATGGTGGGTCGCCACTCTGTTAAACCCTTACACGTATAAGGTAATTAAAAAAACGAACTTAGAGGACCTTACAGTTAATGAAAGTAGATCTCACGGTTTTAAAATTGAATTTTGACACACAATTAACATAAATTGAGGTTATGTTCCATAGTACTAAAGAGGAATTAACCATGCTTGAACCATTTCTCCGGTTGTCACTGGGTTCAACTGGGGTTGGGGGTATGAAAATAAAATAAACTTAAAGACAAAGTTTGTAGTACGAATTTGGGGGAATTGAGTGACTAAGAGGGGGGTATAAGTCTGAAATTACAATTACATCTTTCGTGAGCACTTTGCTCTTTTTTTAAAAAGATTGCTTGTCACACTACTTAGAACAAAAAATTAAAAGAGTTCAACAAACGGAGGGACGGCGTGTTCCTCATATACATTACAATAATTACCAAAATCGTTACAAACAATTGTAAAAACTATTTTGGTTACAAATAATGAATTACATAACTATATATTTATATACGTAACAATGCGTGAAAAGGGAAAGACAAATCGGTGAATTTCCGTCTTACAAACAAAGAAAAGGTTAAACCAAAGACGCAACCCTGGTCAATTCAGGTTGAATTAAATTCTCTTTTACAACAAAAAAAAGGTTGAATTAAATTCTCTTAAACAACAAAAAAAGGTTGAATTATATTCTTAAATTACATTTTCTTAAATTAAATTCTCTTAAATTACAAAGAAAAAGTTGAATTCAATTGACTGCATTGAAATGAATGGGTATTTGAAACTAACAGAGACTGACTTAAAACAAAACTCTCTGACTTCAAATAAAACTCTCTGACTTCAAATAAAACTCTCTGACTTCAAATAAAACTCTCTGACTTCAAATAAAACTCTCTGACTTCAAATAAAACTCTCTGACTTCAAATAAAACTCTCTGACTTCAAATAAAACTCTGACTTGAACTCTGTCAAGTATTCTGAACCTGAAAATGAAACTTAACTGTCTAACTTGAACGCTTGTCAAGTATTCTGAAACTTAAACTGTCTAACTTGAACGCTTGTCAAGTGTTTTGAAACTTAAACTGTCTAACTTGAACGCTTGTCGAGTAAAGATTAACTGAAAATGGAAAATGACTGCACTTGATCTCTATTCAAGTGGAGACGATTAACCTCTGTTTTGGTTGACCCTCTTGGTGCAACCTTCTGACTTGAAAAACTGACTTCAAAAAATGACTTCAAAAAATGACTTCAAAAAAATGACTTCAAAATTACTTCAAGTATCTTTATAAATCTCTGGTGTTTGGTTGTCCCTTTTGGTTACAACCAACTGAAACTGTCTGAAAACTGAAAATGGAACTTGAAACTGCTTCAAGTAACTCTATAACTATAAACTCTTTCTAAACTCTCTCTCTCTTAATTTGCAAGTCAATTCAATTCAGTAATTGAAAAAAATTTGCAAACAAAACATAAAAAAAATGTAAACAACATTTCACTCGAATGTACATGAAGGTACGATACTATTATGTTTGATACATAAAATAAAATTATTCTATACTGAATATAACAGTGAAAATAACTCTGAAATTCACTCTCTGAAATTAACTCTCTTGAAATTAACTCTCTTGAAATTAACTCTCTTGAAATTAACTCTGTTACAATTAACTCTGTTACAATTAACTCTGTTACAATTAACTCTCTTAAAATTAACTCTCTTAAAATTAACTCTCTTACAATTAACTCTCTTGAAATTAACTCTCTTGAAATTAACTCCTCTTTGAAATTAACTCCTCTTTGAAATTAACTCCTCTTTGAAATTAACTCCTCTTTGAAATTAACTCCCTTTGAAATTAACTCCTCTTTGAAATTAACTCTCTTTGAAATTACTGTTTCAAAAAAAGCAAATGTATCACTGGTGTATGGAATGTTCAGTGTTTCTTGTGAATTCTGACTTGATACTCATTATTAACTGTTAATAATAGTGACTTTTCAAATATTTATAAATTACTTAAAAAAACAAACTGTACTTAACAAAATTTTCTATGGGGAAATCCTTGAGACGTGTCCTGAAGACGTCTTGCTGGCTACTTCTTCTTGGATGAAAACTAGGCGTGGAGAACTTGGAGTCGTGACACACCGGTTCAAGGGTGGATGTTACGAACTAGAAGTCGTGACACGCCGGTCAACTGGTTTTATCCTGATGCAGGGTAATTTCTATCTTGGCCAAAGAGTGGCCTCTTCTTAAAATCTTCTGGTTAAAATCTTCTGGTTAAAATCTTCTGGTTAAAATCTTCTGGTTAAAATCTTCTTCTTCTTAAAATTATCTTCTTAAAATAATAATCTTAAAGTCTGTTAAGATCCTGGCAGGGTCGCCAGTTTGTTAACCCCTCCGTCCATGGCCCTGAGTCGGTACGGAATCGACGGGGGTTCTGGTTAGGAGGCAAGCAACGGATATTTCTTCTATAACATTCTAATTCTTTTCGGTCGCCTTAAATGGTGGGTCGCCACTCTGTTAAACCCTTGGCTACAGACTCGCCAGACTGTTATGCCAATATCTTCTACGGTGCTTGGGTTGTCTCTTAATTTGGGCAAAGGGTCGCCACAATGTCTAATTCTTCTCTTTTTATAATACTTTGATACTTTCTCTTATACTAAAATTATCGACTTTTCTGACTAAGTTCTGAAGAGAGCACGGCTCGAAGGGAAAATAAAAACTTCTTTTACTTTGGTTTACTTCTTAAAAATATGCAGGTACTGCTCTGAATTTACAGGGGTAGAGGTTCGACCTCTTTCGACCATGGCTCAGGCCGGAATCTAAAAATATTAAGGCAAGGGCCTCTGCCCCCTCCCCGCAGCAAGGCTGCTAACAAAGGAGTCATAATGAAGTGCTAATCTGAAGTCTAATGCAGAAGTGCTGTAATTTTTACAAGTACATGTATAATATAAACTTAAATGTTTTGGGAGAGGACAGTTGAAGGTTAAATTTCCCCCCTTTTTAAACACATGATCAGATGTTTTTGAAAGATTTCAACTAAAAAAAATAAAATAAAAACTAATTTGTATTTTTCGCCGAGTCTACATTTATGAAGGCGATATCATTTCGTAATAGTACACATAAGTACAAATTAAGTACACGACTGAGTACGTATTAATTTTGGTTCATTACAATTACGATTACAATTATGGATTACTTCACATTCGCTTATGATTGTTCATTACAGTTCTATTAAAGTACATTCTTACATTATAAATTAAATCATTACATTTAATTACAGTTTCAATGAAGTACATTACAAGTTATTATTAATTACAGTTTCATTAAAGTACATTACGTTATATTAAATTAAAGTATTACAGCTAATTAGAATTAAACAGTTACTATAACTTTGTTTTGGTTTTTTACAGTGTTTCATATTAATAGAGAATTTAGATGTTAGAAATATAATACAAAGTACATGGCACATACGAGATAATTTATTTACGAAATAATATGCTATAATATGTTATGAATTTGAAATCAGAGCGAACGGAGGTATTTTATCTTTGAGGCGCTCGATTCTGTCGTAGTGAGTGGAATTTTATAACTTAACTCAGCATTTTTGAGTTCAATGCGGGAGGTGAAATAATAAAAGAAAATAAAACGTAAAAAGAATACACGTACGTAATCATGATCGTCAATAGACATGTCCGACTGCACACAGTAGTGTACACATATCATTCGTCACACAATAGGTTGTGTGCGTAATATAGACACGAGTAAACATAGACTGATAAGTTGATAGAGCATAAGTAGACCATAGGTAGATGAATGAATAAGTAATAAAATTAATAAAGGATAGCGGTCAAGAAAGAACATGAATGTAAGAATGAGTATGGTTGAATAATGAGTATGGTTGAATAATGAGTATGGTTGAATAATAATATTTATTCTACATAACACCACAACATTATTACTAAAGAATTTAGCATATATTGAAATTGAATACGGAAGATGTCCAAATACTAAGAACGTGATTCAGTGTACAAAGTATGGGAAACGTAAAGAGAACAAAGTTATTTTGTGACGTCACAGTGTATAAGTCATTATTAGAAAAGATGAATTAGAGAAATACAGTAATGAATAAACAAGTATAAATCGGAATTCTATCCAAAACTCGCTCAGGCGATTTTGGTTTCTTATGTAAAAATGGACATTCGAACATAAAACTATACGAACATAAGTTCTGCATGAAGACAATGAATCCATATAATGATGGTGTAGGAATTGTTCATTGTTCACTTTTTACATATATATATATATATAGATAACACAGCTCAAAAAAAAAAATTTTTGTTTCGTTGTCAAGGAAATTTGTACGAATTTAGGGTATTTTGGGGTTGCTGAATTCCAAAATGAAAGTAGTTTTTCCGATTTGGCTCTAGTTCTTGAGATAATGAATACCCTCAATTAATAGGAAACGTAACCATAACGCGTGCATATGGGAAACTACCGGAACATTCTAGATGGTGAGACACGCGAATATTCTTAGTGTTTACTCCGCGATCATTCTAGAATATTCCCCCTCCGTATATAAGTCATCGGCCACCCAACCAGTAGTCAGTTGACAGTTGGCAGTGGAGCGGTACGTGTTGTCTGTGTTTTTCGTGTTTCTCGTCCGTGTAATGTATTTTTATACATGTACTTAGTGTACATAAGTCAATATGAAATGAACTTATAATTTTATTGTTTTCTTTTTTCAGAGAAATATGAGTTCTTCACGAAGAGGCTGCTTAAACAATCCTAATGTATTCTGCTACATTTGCGGCGAATACACTCTGCAAAAACAAAGAAAAAACATCACAGACTTTGTAAAGCAAGCTTATCTTGCGTATTTTGGCGTGGCGCTTGGAGACCAAGACAAGTCATGGGCTCCCCATAAGGTTTGCAAAACCTGTGTAGAATGCTTACGACAGTGGAAAAATCGAGAAAGGAAAAGTTTAAACTTCGGTGTGCCTATGGTGTGGCGAGAGCCGAAAAACCACCACGACGATTGTTATTTCTGTGTGGTTAATGTGAAAGGTTTCAATCGATACAAGAAACTCAAGTGGGATTATCCCAATTTGGAATCAGCAAGGCGACCTGTGTCACACAGCGAAGACGTTCCCATACCAGTGTTTACCACACTGCCCGACCTTCCGTTGTCAGAATTTGAAGAAATTCAGGACTTAGGTGGTAGTAGTGGAAGTGACTATGAAGGAAGCATTTCAACACCTGAGCAGTTCTCCCAAGACGAACTCAATGATCTGATACGGGACCTCAGTCTGTCAAAGCAAGCATCTGAACTTTTAGCATCCAGACTAAAAGAAAAGAACTGTCTACAGCCAGAAGCTAAAATAACAGGTTATCGGACAAGAGAGGCGGGACTTCTCCCTTTCTTCAGCCAAGATGAAGAACTTGTATACTGCAATAACATCCCTGGACTTGTTCTTCAAATGGGACTGGAATATCGACCAGAAGATTGGCGGCTTTTTATAGACAGCTCCAGTAGAAGCTTGAAATGTGTTTTATTGCACAATGGTAACCGATATGCATCTCTTCCAATTGCTCACTCAACAAAACTTAAAGAAGAATATGAAAATATCAAAATGGTCCTGCAGAAACTCTGCTATCATGAGCACCAGATGCCTATTTGTGTTGATCTAAAGATGGTAAACTTCTTGCTTGGGCAGCAAAGTGGATATACGAAGTACCCTTGTTTCATCTGTTTATGGGATAGTAGGGCAAGGCAAGATCATTGGAAAAAAGTGACATGGCCTTCAAGAGAAAACATGACTGTAGGTGCAGCGAACATCATTAACGAGCCTTTGGTTGACAGGGAAAAAATCATCCTCCCACCACTTCATATCAAGCTGGGACTAATGAAACAATTTGTTAAGGCCTTGGACAAAGATGGCGATTGCTTCAAATACATTTGTAGATCGTTCCCTGGACTAAGTATTGAAAAACCAAAAGCTGGAATCTTTGATGGCCCTCAAATCCGTACACTTATCAAGGATTCTAATTTCACAAAATTTATGAATGGTGTTGAAGCTTCTGCCTGGTGCAGTTATGTCTCAGTTGTCAAGAACTTCTTGGGTAACCACAAAGCAGACAATTATGAAGAACTGGTACAAAACATGCTCACAAACTTTGAAAAGTTGGGTACTAATATGAGCATAAAGGTATACTTTCTCCAAAGACACTTACACAGATTTCCGGATAATCTTGGTGATTTTAGCGAGAAACAAGGGGAGGGGTTTCATCAAGATATCAAGCTGATGGAGGAAAGGTATCAAGGCAGATGGGACAGACACATGATGGCAGACTATTGCTGGAACCTCCAACGTGATTGTCCTGATAACCCACATAAAAGAGAATCGTACAAACAGAGATTTACTATACATTAATTGTAATTATGCGAATCAGTTTACTGTGTTTATCTGTTATTATACCGAATAAAATGCCATTATGTATTTCATGTGTTTACTTTTGTATGATTTGAGACAATTTCAATGCGATTTGTAAGTAGGCTCCGCCTGAACATTAAATTTTTTGCATTTTTACGTGTTTCAATGGGGTACCAATTATCATGAATTAGAGCCAATCCAGCAAAACCGATGTCATATTCGGAATCAGCACCACAAAGTTACCCCAAAATCACTCTAATATGATTGGCAATAAAATGAGTGTTGACCAGTGTAATATATATATATATATATATATATATATATATATATATATAGATAATATTGTTCGAGGGCAGCTCGAGGAATTCTGTGGAGAAACCCTCGTCGTAGGCGCCGTTACTGCTACCCTGGTGCAAGGGTGGAGGATATAACTAATAATGTTGACCATTTTACAGACAGTACCGCCGAGGACACAACGTATGTTATTCATGTCGGTACTAATAACGTTTTAAATTCTAGATCGGAAGAACTGCTGCCTAGGTACAGGGACTTATTAGAGCGATTAAAGGAGAAAACTAATAAGATTGTTTTAACAGGTATACTTCCTCGAATTATCCAACGAAGCGATTTCTACAGCAAGGCGACCTATATTAACAATAACCTAAAGTCTCTTTGCCAACAGGAAGGAGTGCATTTTGGTAATTTTTGGAACAGTTTCTACGGCAGGAGGGACTTGTTCCTCGGAGATGGACTTCATCTTAATGAAGTTGGAGCTGCGCGTTTAGGAAGACTATTTCATAATACTGTCTCTTCTTTTCAGGCTGCCGTAAGCCGAACGGTCCCAGCGTAAATTCCACAAATTTCCCCCGCGCTCGCGAAGGTGTCGCAATTACAAACAATTTGAAGGTTCTACCCTTAAATGCTCGTAGCCTACGAAATAAAATAAACGAATTTTTGTCTTTAATTGCTTGTAAAGACTATGATTTAATTGCGATAAATGAATCGTGGCTTAGCACTGAAACACGTGACTTTGTAGGGGAGTATCAAATTAAAGGTTATAGACTTTTTGTTAAAAACAGAATAGGTAGGCGAGGAGGCGGTGTTTTGTTGTATATCAAAGATAATATTGCGAACGTTATAGAAGTAAAGCACTCAATTCCAGAACCGATAGATTCGACTATAGCAGAACTTAAATTGAACGATTTCAAACTTCTTGTTGCGGTTATATATAGGCCCCCAAATCAAACAGCTGCTACGCACGAAGCGTTATATCGTGAACTAAAGAGAATAATCGGTAGTGAGCAGGCTTTAGTTATGGGTGACTTTAATTGCGCCAACGTGAATTACGATACAATACAGGGAGACGCGGAAGGTAATCGTTTAGTTAATTTTCTCGAGGATAGCTTTCTTATTCAAAAGGTTGGGGAACCTACGAGGTTGGACAGTATTTTAGATTTAGTAATAACTACGGATGATAGGCTAATTACTGAACTTCAAGTAATAGAACCGTTGAGCAATAGCGATCACAATATGGTAGAGTTTGTCCTCTCAGTAAGTCACTCGAAACCAACTAACTCGACTAAAATTCCTAGCTTCCAGCACGCAGACTTTAGTAAATTTCGAAATAAATTTTCACACGTCAATTGGGAAAACGTAATGGGGAACTCCAACGCAAAACTAATGTGGGAATCGTTCGTAACGGTATTTAGGACTATAAATGAGGAATGTGTACCGTACAAAATTAAGTGTGCGAAAGTAAACAACAAGCCTTTGTGGTTTACTTCTAGAATAGGAGACATTATAAAGAGTAGAGAGAGGGCTTATAGGCTATACAAGTGCGATAAAGATAATCTGTTGTTACGAAACAACTACATATCTCTAAGGCGTAAAGCTAAAAGTGTAATAAAAAAGTCAAAACGCGAATTTGAAATCTCCATAGCTCGTGACGGTAAAGAAAACCCCAAGCGATTCTTTCAATACGTCAATAATAGAAATCCAGTAAAAAGTGTCTTAGGTCCATTAAAAAATGGAAATGGAGATCTTGTCTCTGAAAACAAGGAAATGGCTACCTTGCTAAACGAATTTTTTACGTCAGTTTTTACTATAGAAGATGTAACGAATATCCCTACGGTCATATACATAATACCTTTTGATAATGGTAATATTTTGGATAATATTGTCGTTAGTGAAGGGGAAGTAATGCGCTATATTGATAAAATGAAAACGCGTAAATCACCGGGGCCGGATTCCATATATCCCATACAACTAAAAGAATTAAAAGATAGCATTGTTGTGCCGCTAACAAAGATTTTTAATGCGTCTATTTCTGAGGGGTGCGTACCAGATAATTTCAAGTTAGCAAACGTAACACCTATCTTTAAGAAAGGCGATAAAGGTGCGGCGGGAAATTATAGGCCAATCAGTTTAACGTCTGTTGTAGGTAAGCTACTGGAATCAATAATTAGGGATCGTATAGTCGAACACTTAGAAGTGCATAATCTGGTTAGAAATACGCAGCACGGTTTTAGGCGAAACAATCTTGCTTAACTAATCTTTTAATTTTTCCAAAGCGTGGTTAACGTTTACGATAGACATCGGGCGTTTGATGTAGTGTATTTAGATTTTCAAAAAGCGTTTGACACCGTGCCGCACAAAAGACTGATTGAAAAAACTAAGGCTCATGGAATCAGGGGTGTAGTAATAAATTGGCTAGAAGAATGGTTGCGAGGCAGGAAACAGAGGGTGGTCGTTGATGGAGCGGAGTCGTGTTGGGCTAATGTAGCGAGTGGCGTTCCTCACAGAGCTGGGCACTTGCGTTTTTTTGCCCGTTTATTTGCGGTACTGCGGTACTGCGGTACTACCGTGTTGGTCGGTACCGCGGAAAGTACCGTGGGAAATTTGAATGCGGTAGCGGTACTGCTGTAGTTTCAGCGATCCTTTGCGGTACTGCGTTATGCGGTACCGGTTTGGTAGTGCGGTAGTAGTACCGCAGTACCGCAGTACCGCAAAAAAACGGGCAAAAAAACGCAAGTGCCCAGCTCTGGTTCCTCAGGGTTCTGTATTGGGCCCCTTGCTTTTTCTTATATATATTAAGGATTTAGATGTCGGCCTAGTCAGTACAGTTTCAAAGTTTGCGGATGACATGAAGCTGGGTTGTAGGGCGATTAATGACGAAGATAGAGGTAAAATTCAGGAAGATCTGAATAAAATCGTTGATTGGTCAGTCACATGGCAAATGAGATTTAACGTGGATAAGTGCAAAATTATGCATATAGGTTCGCGTAACGCTAATTTTGCGTATAGTATGCCAGGGAAAGATTTAACAAGCGTAGAGCAGGAAAAAGATTTAGGAGTTATAGTCACTGGTGATTTAAAAGTAGCGAAACAAAGTACAGCGGCGGTCAATAAGGCGAACAAAGTGTTAGGTTTTATAGCTCGAAATTTTGAGTACAAATCGCGCGATATTATAGTTCCTCTTTATAAATCATTAGTTAGACCCCATTTGGAGTACGCGGTCCAATTTTGGAATCAGCATATGCGCAAAGATATAGACAAAATCGAAAGAGTTCAAAGACGAGCAACTAAGATGATTCCGTCTCTTAGGTCAAAGTCGTACGAGGATAGGCTTAAAGAGTTAAAATTGACTACACTCGAGACTAGGAGGTTAAGGGGTGATCTAATGACAGGTTTTCAAAATTATGAATGGGTTTGATAACGTAGATAGAGATATCTTTTTCGAAATATCTCAATATAATAGGACTTGAAATAACGGGTGTAAGTTGACAAGTAGAAGGATCGAGACAGCAGTTGCGAAAAACTTTTTTACGCATAGAATAGTAAATAGCTGGAATAGTTTGCCGGTAGAAGTAATTAGTAGCACGTCTATAAACATGTTTAAGAATCGATTGGACGCGCATGTTGATAGAAAGGGTATAGTTTAAGGTAGTAAAATTAAGGCTTTGTGGGGATAGATCCCACAGCTCAACACAAGTGTTGTGGGATATAGGGAGGCAGCGTCTTGGGTTAGGGGATACTCTCTGTCCTTACACACCCCATTTAAAGAGATTCCTCTGCCGAGCGGTGCCCCCCATAGTACTGTGAGGTATTTAAAAACTCATGATCTTCACTTGCCCAACAAACACCTTTAAATGGGAGACCCATAATGGGTGCACACACATTTCTGCATTGCTGTGCAGTCTTTGCAGCCACACCTACACTTTTCCTCGTAAGTGTATATATTGTGGTGTATGTGGTTGTAAATTTAACCTGGTCCGCAATCGATATGAACAGTGACTTGATGGATACCGTAATGAAATTGACTGGATTCTTTGGATCTGATATATTTGCATGTCCGTTATATAGTAGATATAGAGTGTAACATATTTGTGGATAGTAGTCTATTATGACTTGATCCTCTGGATCGAGAGATTCTATCTTTATTTTTAAATCGATAATTAATTATTTTTAAATTGATAATGTATATGGTTGTAAATTTTGACTTGGTCCGCAATCGATATGGACCGTGACTTGATGGATACCGTAATGAAATTGACTGGATTCTTTGGATCTGATATATTTGCATGTCCGTTATAAATGGATATGGAGTTTAACATGTTGTGGATAGTAGTCTATTATGACTTGCTCCTCTGGACCGAGAGATTCTATCTTTAGTTTTAAACCGATAGTTAATTATTTTTAAATTGATAATTATTTAGTTTCGTAAAAATTGGTCGTTGCCAATTTACCGGCAGTTTTTAAATAAGTTTCTTATGTTCTTGTGGTTCGGAGCCCGCGTAAAATTGTAGGTCCCCTCCGCCACCACGGAGGACATACACAGTGCACGATTGCGAACACAGTTGGGTGGACCAGCCATGAGTGGATCCTGGGGTCTTTGTTGGTCTGAAACATTATAACATTATAACATATATATATATAGATTATATATATATATATAATATATATATATAGATTATATATATATATATATATATAATATATATATATATATGGATAGAAATATATATATATATATATATATATATATATATATATATATATAGATTATGTATGTATATATATATATATATATATATATATATATATATATATATATATAGATTATATATAATATATATATATTATATATATATATTTATATATATATATAATCTATATACATATATATATAATCTATATATATATATATATATATATATATATATATATAATCTATATATATATATACATGTAATCTATATATATATATATATATATATAATCTATATATAAATATATAATCTATATATATATATATATATAATCTATATATATATATATATAATCTATATATATATATATATAATCTATATAATATTATATATCTATATATATATATAATCTATATATATATATATATATATATATATCATCTATATATATATATAATCTATATATATATATAAATATATGTAATCTATGTATATATTTATATATATATATATAATCTATATATATATATATATATATATATATATAAATAATCTATATATATATATATATATAATCTATATATATATATATATAATCTATATATAATATATATATATAATAATCTATATATATATATATAATCTATATATATATATATATAATCTATATATATATATATATATAAACAATATATATATATATATATAAACTATATATATATATTTTGTATATATATATATATATATATATTATATATATATATATAATAAACTATATATATATATATATTTGTTTATATATATATATTTATATATAGATTATATATATATATATATATAGATTATATATATATATAGATTTATATATATTATATATATATAGATTATATATATATATATATTATATATAATATATGATTATATATATATATATATAGATTATTTATATATATATTATATATATATTATATATATATATATATATATATATATATATATATATACACATAGATTACATATATTTATATATATATATAGATTATATATATATATATAGATGATATATATATACTATATATATATATATATATATATATATATAGATTATATATATATATAGATTATATATAAAGATTATATATATATATATATATAGATTATATATATTTATATATAGATATATATATATATATATATAGATTACATGTATATATATATATAGATTATATATATATATATAGATTATATATATATGTATATAGATTATATATATATATTATATATAGATTTATATATATATATATATAGATTATATATATATATATAGATATATATATATATATATAAGATATATATATTATATGTTATATTATATATATATATATATATAGAGATTATATATATGGAATCAGGGGTGTAGTAATAAATTGGCTAGAAGTGTGGCTGCGAGGTAGAAAATAGAGGGTGGTCGTTGATGAAGCGGAGTCGTGTTGGGCTAATGCAGCGAGTGGCGTTCCTCACGGTTCTCTATTGGGCCCCTGGTTTTTCTTATATATATTAACGGTTTAGATGTCGGCCTAGTCAGTACAGTTTCAAAGTTTGCGGATGACACGAAGCTGGATGGTAGGGCGATTAATGACGAAGATAGAGGTAAAATCCAGGAAGATCTGAATAGAATCTTTGATTGGTCAGTCACATGGCAAATGAGATTTAACGTTGAAAAGTGCAAAATTTTGCATATAGATTCGCGTAAATGTAATTTTGCGTATAGTATGTCAGGGAAAGATTTAACAAGCGTAGAGCAGGAAAAAGATTTAGGAGTTACAGTCACTGGTGATTTAAATGTAGCGAAACAAAGTACAGCAGCGGTCAATAAGGCGAACAAAATGTTAGGTTTTATAGCTCGGAATTTTGAGTACAAATCGCGCGATATTATAGTTCCTCTTTATAAATCATTAGTTAGACCCCATTTGGAGTACGCGGTCCAATTTTGGAATCCGCATATGCGCAAAGATATAGACAAAATCGAAAGAGTTCAAAGACGAGCAACTAAGATGATTCCGTCGCTTAGGTCAAAGTCGTACGAGGATAGGCTAAGGAGTTAAAATTGACAACTCTCGAGACTAGGAGGTTAAGGGGTGATCTAATCCAGGTTTTCAAAATTATGAATGGGTTCGATAACGTAGATAGAGATAGCTTTTTCGAAATATTTCAATATAATAGGACTAGAAATAACGGGTGTAAGTTGAAAAGTAGAAGGTTCGAGACAGCAGTTGCCAAAAACTTTTTTACGCATAGAATAGTAAATAGCTGGAATAGTTTGCCGGTAAAAGTAATTAGTAGCACGTCTATAAACATGTTTAAAAATCTATTAGACGAATATATTGATAGATTGGGTATAGATTAAGGTAGTAAAATTAAGGCTTTGTGGTGATAGATCCCACAGCTCAAGACAAGTGTTGTGGGATATAGGGAGGCAGCATCTTAGAGAGTATCCCCTAACCCGTCCTTACACACCCCATTTAATGAGATTTCTCTGCCGAGCGGTGCTCCCCATAGTACTGTGAGGTATTGAAAAACTCATGATCTTCACTTGCCCCACAAACACCTTTAAATGGGAGAACCAAAATGGGTGCACACACATTCTACATTACTGTACAGTCTTTACAGCCACACCTACATTTTTCCTCCTAAGTATATATATTGTAATGTATATGTAAATTTTGACTTGGTCCGCAATTGATCTGGACCGTGACTTATTTTTCGTTGGCAAGGTACTAGTATTGATGGATACCGTAATGAAATTGACTGGATTCTTTGGATCGGATATATTTGCATGTTGGTTATAAATTAGATGTAGAGTGTAACATATTTGTGGATAGTAGTCTATTGTGACTTGATCCTCTTGATCCAGAGATTCTGTCTTTAGTTTTAAATCGATAATTAATTAGTTTTAAATCGATAATTAATTAGTTTTAAATTGATAATTATTTAGTTTTTCAGAAATTAGTCGTTGCCAATGTACATGCAGTTGTTACATAAATTTCTTATGTTCTTGTGGTACGGAACCCACGGACAATTGTAGGTCCTCTCCGCCACCACGGAGGACATACACAATACACAATTACGAACACGGTTAGGTAGACCAGCCATGAGTGGATCCTAGGGTCTTTGTTGGTCTGAAACATTATAACATTATTATAATATTATATTTATATACATGTATATAATCTATATATAATCTATATATATATATATATACATACATATATATATATATATATATATATATATATATATATATATATATATACATATATATATATATATATATACTTATATATAATCTATATATATATATATATATATATATATATATATATATATATATATATATATACTCTCTCTCTCTCTCTCTCTCTCTCTCTCTCTATATATATATATATATATATATATATGTTATATATATATATATATATATATATATATACATATATATATAATCTATATATATATATATATATATTAGGGTGCCACAATCTATAGGGGCAGTTTTTAGAATTTGGAAATTTCGAATGGCCCTTAGTCATATTGTTTGGTTGGATGAGAAAACCCTAAATATGAAGTTTGAGCCCGATCGAAGTACATTTAGAGGTTCCGCATCGACCGTTTCTGTTGTACCGTGTGTTCGAAATAATGGATTTATCTGGGAATCCTGTAACCATGGCACTATTACATATATACATGGTTGAAAAAACCCATGGTTTAAAAAAAAAAAAAACTTAACTCAGATAAGTCAATTCGGTACTGGTACTCAGAAATTAGAATTGCTGACTGTCTCATTTTTTAATTGGAAGATGTTAGATGTAAGAAGTGCTAACTTCACAAAAATGAAAATAAACCTAATAACCACATTTATATTTGTAGCTACATGCGTTTATAATGTAATTGATACAGGTTACTTCAATCCTTTTATGTGCAATGCCACTATTAAATAGGCCTGCTAGTGCAAGGTAGCTATATTATATACTACCGTACATACTAGGCTACCCTGAACTGATGGTTTTTAGGTCTTATCAATATAAATCTAAGTTTTAGTTTTAGAGCTATTAGTTTATGAATTTTAGTAGTCGAAATTAATTGTGTGTCAAAATTCAATTTTAAAACCGTGAGATCTACTTTCGTTAACTGTAAGGTCCTCTAAGTTCGTTTTTTTAATTACCTTATACGTGTAACTGATTAATTATGTAAAATCTATAATCCTAATTGAATTTTATTACTTTTGACACATTCGAATTCATTTACGTTCCGTCCCTCCAGTCACTTTTGCATTAAAACGCGTATGCAAACATTATCATCATAATACATAATAATTATTGCTTACTTTATATAAATTCTCGCTCATGCATTTATACAGTTAATTTAACAATCGTCTCAGCTAATCTATGTCTCGAAATTATAAAATACACACTTTGTACCCAATAAACATAAATACACATTTGACCACAGGTCTATACATCATCCACTACGTAATTCGATTTGTACCTAAAACAGTCAATAAAAATGTATGCACACTATATATACTATATATACACAAACGTTATTCTAAAATCATTGGATATCACAAACTATTTCATAGCGTGTAAGTGCTAACTATGCTATTTATATAGTCCTAAGCATTTTTGCTTACTATATATAAATCCTCGCTCATGCATTTATTCAGTTACTTGAACAATCCTATCAGCTAATCTGTCCCTCGAAATTGTAAAATACACACTTTGCACCTAATACACCCAAATACACACTAGACCACAGGTCTATACATCATCCATTACATAATTCGATTTTATATCTACAATAGTCAATAAAATTAGTTATCAATTGTACTATCATGGAAGCCTCGAAAAATCCATGAACTTTAAAATTTATAGTTTTCCTTTTTACTCTATTCATTATGTACATAATTTTTCCCACATAAAAATAAAAATTTTGTAAAAAAAATTTAACAATATCATTCTTTGTCTAGCTTAATTGTTTGTCTAAAATTAAAGTATTAATCTTTGAATTCTTTTATATTATATAATAAATCACTTGTTCTGTATAAAACTTGAATTGTAAAAAAGAATGTCGTCATCTAACTTGAATTACTTACGATGTTATTTTCTCAATTGTATTATATTGTATTATATTATTGTATTAATACCATTTTAGGGGGAGAAATACTGTAAAAAGTGAACAATGAACAATTCCTACACCATCATTATATGGATTCATTGTCTTCATGCAGAACTTATGTTCGTATAGTTTTATGTTGAATGTTCATTTTTACATAAGAAACCAAAATCGCCTAAGCGAGTTTTTGGATAGAATTTCGATTTATACTTCTTTATTCATTACTGTTACTACATAACACCACAACATTATTACCAAAGAATTAACCATACATTGAATAAGGAAGATGTCCAAATACTAAGCACATGATTCAGTGTACAAGGTATGGGAAACGTAGAGAGAATTAAGTTATTTTATGACGTCATTGTGTATAAGTCATTATCAGAAAAGATGAATTAGAAAAATACAGTAATGAATAAAGAAGTACAAATCGAAATTCTATCCAAAACTCGCTTAGGCGATTTTTGGTTTCTTATGTAAAAATGAACATTCAAACATAAAAACTATACGAACATAAGTACTGCATGAAGACAATGAATCCATATAATGATGGTGTAGGAATTGTTCATTGTTCAATTTTTACAGTTATATATATATATATATAATCTATATATATATATATATATATATAATATATATGGCCCTGAGTCGGTTCGGATTCGACGGGGGGGTTCTGGTTCGGAGGCAAGCAACGGATGTTTCTTCTTTATACTTTTCTATAATTCTTTTCGGTCGCCTTATGGGGTCGACACTCTGTTAATTCTTTTCTTTCAATAATTCTCGGATCCTTTCCCTTGTACTAAAATTATCGACTTTTCTGACTAAGTTCTGAAGCGAGCACGGCTCGAAGGAAAAAGATAAAAACTTCTTTTACTGTGGTTTACTTCTTAAAAATTACAGTTGGTACTCTGAATTACAAGGGGTAGAGGTTCGACCTTTTTCGACCGTGGCTCAGGCCGGAATCTAAAAATATATTAAGGAGGCAATGGGCCTCTGCCCCCTCCTAATGAGGTGCTAATCTGAAGTACAATGATGACGTGCTAATCAGAATTCTAATGCAGAAGTGCAATAAATGAAGTCTAATAATGAAGTCTCTAATCGAAGCGCTAATCTGAAGATGGTCCTAATTTCACAAGTACATGCATAATATAGTCTAATGTTTGGGGGAGACAATTTGAAGGTTAAATTTCCCCCCTTTTTAAACACATGATTTCAACTAAAAAGAATAAAAAATATAAAAATAACAGTATCGCCGATTCTACATTTTTGACGGCAATATCATTTCGTAATAGCCATAAGCACAATTTTGAGTACATGACTGAGTACGTATTAATTTTGGTTCATTACAATTACGATTACAATTATGGATTACAACTACCAATTAATTCATATTCACTTATTATTGTTTTAATTACAATTCCATTAAAGTACATTCTTACATTATAAATTAAATCATTACATTTAATTAGTTTCACTGAAGTACATTACAAGTTATTGTTCATTACAGTTTCATTAAAGTACATTACAAGTTATTATTAATTTAAAGTATTACAGTTAATTACAATTAAACAGTAACTATAACTTTGTCTTGTTTTTACAGTGTTTCATATTAATAGACAATTAAGATGTTAGAAATATAATACAAAGTACATGGCACTTACGGGATAATTTATTTTACGAAATAATATGCTATAATGTTATAAATTCGAATCAGAGCGAAAGGAGACCTTTTTTTATCTTAGAATCGTTCAAATTATGCTGTGATGAGCGGAATTTTTGATAACTTAATCTTAGCATTTTTGAGTTCATCTCGGGAGGTCAAATAAAAATATAAAAATGAAAAAAATAATACGAGAACGTTTTTTCGCGTTCCCGAACGAACTGCGAAAGTTTTTTTGCATTTCATGACTGACACGAGTAAAGATGATTATTTAATAAAAATTACATACGATAATGGTCAAGCTAAAATATGGACGTATTGGGGCGGGGATGAGATGCAAGACAATTCATAATTAATTATAATAACTTTTATAACAAATGGAAAATGGATGATGGATACGACTAAACCATAGAAAGGGTAGATCGTAGGGTTGTGACATGAACAAAAATAGGAAGCTACAAGTAACATTATTATCCAAACTCGCGTTAAGCGATTTTGGTTCTTATGTAAAAATGGACAATGAATTCATATAATGATGGTGTAGGAATTGTTCATTGTTCACTTTTTACTATATATATATATATATACTGTATATATATATATATATATATATATGTATATATATATATAATCTATATATATATATATATATATATATATATATATATATATATATATATATATATAATCTATATATATATATATATATATATATATATTATATATATATATATATAATATATATATATATATATATATAATCTATATATATCTATATATATATATCATCTATATATATATATCTATATATATATATATATATATTTATATATAATCTATATATATATATATATATACATCTATATATATATATATATATATCATCTATATATATATATATATATATATATGTTATAATGTTATAATGTTATAATGTTTCAGACCAACAAAGACCCTAGGATCCACTCATGGCTGGTCTACCTAACTGTGTTCGTAATTGTGTATGTCCTCCGTGGTGGCGGAGGGGACCTACAATTTTACGTGGGTTCGGAACCACAAGAACATAAGAAATTTATGTAAAAACTGCCGGTAAATTGGCAACGACGAATTTTTACGAAACTAAATAATTATCAATTTAAAACCAATTAATTATCGATTTAAAACTAAAGATAGAATCTCTGGATCCAGAGGATCTAGTCATAATAGACTACTATCCACAAATATGTTACACTCTATATCTATTTATAACGGACATGCAAATATATCAGATCCAAAGAATCCAGTCAATTTCATTACGGTATCCATGAAGTCACGGTCCATATCGTTTGCGGACCAAGTCAAAATTTACAATCATATAAATTACAATATATACACTTACGAGAAAAAGTGTAGGTGTGGCTGTAAAGACTGTACAGTAATGTAGAAATGTGTGTGCACCCATTTTGGGTCTCCCATTTAAAGGTGTTTGCGGGTCAAGTGAAGATCATGAGTTTTTCAATACCTCACAGTACTATGGGGGGCACCGCTCGGCAGAGGAATCTCTTTAAATGGGGTGTGTAAGGACAGAGAGTATCCCCTAACCCAAGACGCTGCCTCCCTATATCCCACAACACTTGTGTTGAGCTGTGGGATCTATCCCCACAAAGCCTTAATTTTACTACCTTAAACTATACCCTTTCTATCAACATATGCGTCTAATCGATTTTTAAACATGTTTATAGACGTGCCACTAATTACTTCTACCGGCAAACTATTCCAGCTATTTACTATTCTATGCGTAAAAAGGTTTTTGGCAACTGCTGTCTCGAACCTTCTACTTGTCAACTTACACCCGTTATTTCTAGTCCTATTATATTGAGATATTTCGAAAAAGCTATCTCTATCTACGTTATCGAACCCATTCATAATTTTGAAAACCTGGATTAGATCACCCCTTAACCTCCTAGTCTCGAGTGTTGTCAATTTTAACTCCTTAAGCCTATCCTCGTACGAATTTGACCTAAGCGATTGAATCATCTTAGTTGCTCGTCTTTGAACTCTTTCGATTTTGTCTATATCTTTGCGCATATGCGGATTCCAAAATTGGACCGCGTACTCCAAATGGGATCTAACTAATGATTTATAAGGTGGAACTATAATATCGCGTGTATGTACTCAAAATTTCGAGCTATAAAACCTAACACTTTGTTCGCCTTATTGACCGCTGCTGTACTTTGTTTCGCTACTTTTAAATCACCCGTGACTATAACTCCTAAATCTTTTTCCTGCTCTACGCTTGTTAAATGTTTCCCTGACATACTATACGCAAAATTACCGTTACGCGAACCTATATGCAAAATTTTGCTCTCATCAACGTTAAATCTCATTTGCCATGTGACTGACCAATCAACGATTTTATTCTGATCTTCCTGAATTTTACCACTATCTTCGTCATTAATCGCCCTACCACCCAGCTTCGTGTCATCCGCAAACTTTGAAACTGTACTGACTAGACCGACATCTAAATCGTTAATATACAGTATATAAGAAAAAGCAAGGGGTCCAATACAGAACCCTGAGGAATGCCGCTCGCTACATTAGCCCAACACGACTCCGCTCCATCAACGACCACCCTCTGTTTCCTGCCTCGCAACCACTCTTCTAGCCAATTTATTACTACACCCCTGATTCCATGAGCCTTAGTTTTTTCAATGAGTCTTTTGTGAGGCACGGTGTCAAACGCTTTTTGAAAATCTAAATACACTACATCAACCGCCCGATGTCTATCGTAAACGTCAACCACGCTTTGGAAAAATTCTAAAAGATTAGTTAAGCAAGATTTGTTTCGCCTAAATCCGTGCTGCGTATTTCTAACTAGCTTATGGAATTCTAAGTGTTCGACTATACGATCCCTAATTATTGATTCCAGTAGCTTACCTACAACAGACGTTAAACTGATTGGTCTATAATTTCCCGCCGCACCTTTATCGCCTTTCTTAAAGATAGGTGTTACGTTTGCTAACTTGAAATTATCTGGTACGCACCCCTCAGAAATAGACGCATTAAAAATCTTCGTTAGCGGCACAACAATGCTATCTTTTATTTCTTTTAGTTGTATGGGATATATGGAATCCGGCCCCGGTGATTTACGCGTTTTCATTTTATCAATATAGCGCGTTACCTCCCCTTCACTAACCACTATATTATCCAAAATATTACCATTATCAAACGGTATTATGTCCGTGACCGTAGGGATATTTGTTACATCTTCTATAGTAAAAACTGACAGAAAAAATACGTTTAGCAAGGTAGCCATTAGGAGTGAAAATGGCCCCAAAATTTTATTTTGTGAATTTTAACTTACTTGAGGTTTTAAAAGTTGCCAATGGACTAATAGAACAATATGCAAAAACGTTTATTAAAATCAGACAATCTTTTGATCGACCACCAGACGTTATAAGTTTACAATAATATACGATTTTACACAAAAATACCTAAAATACGAGTAAACATCAGACTATATATTTTTAGTTATTTTGGCACACTATTATGCTAACGATAGAGTCTGAGTTATGCATGCATGGTTAATTCAGAATTGATAGTCACGTTTAGACTCAAGTTTCGGCATAAGCTGCCGAGAAGCGACGCGAGCCCGAATAAATCCATGGCGGGACGTCTCGCCACACACAGCGGCTGAAGCTTCGGTAACTAGGTTCACGCATCTTTCCACCGCCTGTGTGTGACAAGGGAAGCGAGGGAAGAGGACACTTGGTGAAATTTGAGCAGAGATCATGTCGTTCAATTCGTTGTCCGTCATATCCATCGTAACAGGAGGCTCCGTCACAGTCAAAGTTTGCCAATCGACCATGTCCTGGTATTCGGTCGCGTCGAGGTTGAGCGGTGGCACTCGAAACCTGCGGATTTTGTTTGCAGACACATGTGATCTTGCCTTCATGATTCTTCTGAGTCCGAGTTCCCTTATATGTGGTCGCTCATCTGTGATCATGGCTAATAGCACGTTCTCGGGGTGTCCGCAGAAGCCGTTTCGCCGAATCACCGGGTCGACGACTTTCTTTAGAGAGGAGCTGAGGTACCGTGTTCTCACCATCATCCCGTGCAGATGTTTGGCTCCATCTTTGCATGATGGCTGCGTCTTGATGGCGAACCATGTTGGGGCGTAGACCCGGATGATGAATGTGACAAGAGTTTTGATGTTGTTGGATGGTGCATCGAGGCCAACATAGAGGCGGAGGATTCTGTTGGCAGTTGTCAACCATCGCGAGTGGTTCAATGGTCCCGGTTTTCGCAATGCTAGATCACAGGGACAGTGTCCTTCACTGACAGCTTGACACATCTGCCACAGGTACTGCTGGTCAGTGCTCAGGTCCTTCACGTCAACATGCGGCAGTGGCTGTAATGGAGATATAGGTTCATACGATGTTATATGGAGTTCCGTGCATGCTGTGAGAGATTTCCCTATCGGTCCTGAGAAGCACTTAGGTCCTGTAGTTGCTCCATCTAAATGCTGAAACAGGTGTCGCAGGGGGAGCTCGTTAGTATGTAATAAGCACACGAGCCATTGCAGCGGTTTTTGTAGTAATTCCTCAAGCTGCCGAATAACTCCGCCATTATGTCCAGTGTTGACAGCGGTTCCGTCGCATCCGACGACTTTCACACTGTCGAGATCCACACTTCGCGCAGCCAAGCATTCAAAGATTACTTTGGAAATCGCCTTGCTTGATCCACTTGACGGCGTCACGTGGCCAAAGTACGATGAACCTGGTTCACAAATAATGCTGACGTGCTCTTCTGTATCTCTGTCCCGGTGGCCATGTCCTGCGGCGTCTCGTACATTTTTCATCGTTCTATCCTTTCGACCGTCGAAGTACAATCCAGGCAAGTCTGTCATACTGCTGTCTAGTTTTGTCAGTTCTTGACGAGTTCTACTTCTTTCTCGGCGAATTTTACTACGATCAATGACTTTGGAGGTGTCATTTGTAGACACAATTCCAATGTCTTGTAGCACGGATGAGGCAATAACGGCTGCTGCTCGATCTGAGACGCCCGTTCTATCGCACGCTTTAGCCAAACATGGTAATCGTACAGTCATCGTCATTCTTTGACGTTTACTCTCCAGTGTCGATAGATCAGGTTTACAGTGTGACTTAGATAGGGTGTATTCTTCGTCGCTGTTGTCGGTGTCGTCGTCTTTGTCTTCCTCGTTGTAGCTTCCAGAATTGCATTGCTGCTTCGATTGTTCTTGGTGAATGCTGTGTCTTCTCGATTCACAGACTTTCCTGGATATTTTCTTCTGTAGCTTTGTTGTTTCCACCAAATCGATGCCTCCTATAATCATCTTTCTGGCTCCTCTCTGGTCCTCTAGAAACTTTCTTTCTTTGAGTGGTACTTTGTCCGCTCTTTCGCACTTACAGCTCATGACGAAATCTACACATTTGCATTTGCTAATGTCGAAGAGTTTATCTGCGTCTTCTCTGAACTGTTCAAGTTGTTGCTTGTAGTTGTCGTTGTCCTTCCGAGCCTTGTATGGTTTCAATATTTTCTTGTATTTCTCGTTGTACGGTCTGAGCGTTTCAATCACTCGTCCGTGCGTCACGGTCGGAAGAGACGCTTTCTCCCAAACAAGTTCAACATCAACGCAAACTTTTTTTGATACTTCGGCGAACGGTGGATATTTGTTATTCTTCGTTGTCAGCTGTTGTCTTGTATGGATGTAAGCCTTCATAACATCAGCGTAGGTGGGAAGAACATTTGTGGGTATCTCGCCTGGCGCGCCAAAAATCACACATGCCGACTTCTCCCTCGTAATAATTTCCATTCTGAAAAAAAAAAACAATTATTATAAATTGTAAGCAATGTAAGACTATTAAAGAATTTCTGCAAGAAAAAGAAATATCAAATTAATACTGTCACACTCACTTGTCAAACACCTATAAACAGATATCAATATGTAATTAACTTACTTTTAATATCAAGTTTCACGAAAAAATGATGATAACAGCACAAATAACCTTCAATTCTCACTGCCACATGTGCACTGAGCTTGGCGGAGCAGCCGCGCTTTGCATATTACTCACTCTCCCCCCACTCCCAATCTCCCATCCCCTCTGACTCACGGACTGCATATGTTATCGCACCAAATCACTACCATCACTGAAACTAGCATTAAATCAATGTATGGTTAACTAAACTCTTTCTTATCTCACTTACTCACATCAGCTCTAATAATTTGGCCACCCTCTGTAATTGCCATTAATTTACATTCCACATCGTTGTAATCTTAAATGTCAACCTCAAGTATGCAATAACACAGTCTACAGCAAACTAAGCTGTTAATTATTTGCATAAACATGGATGAAAGACCAGCATCTTGGATGACTCCTGATGGGCAAAGCGATCGTTAAAACATGAAATATGCCATATATTAAAATCGCTGGTGGTCAATCAAGCAATGCTTCAATTGTATTATAATTTCACATGCTTGTTTCTAAAGCCCATTGGCAACGTTTCCACACTCAAGTAAATTAAAAATCCAAAAATTATATTTTCACTCCACCTTAGTAGCCATTTCCTTTTTTTCAGAAACTAGATCTCTGTTTACATTTTTCAAAGGCCCCAAGACGCTTTTTATTGGATTTCTATTATTGACGTTTTGAAAGAATCGCTTGCGGTTTTCTTTACCGTCACGAGCTATGGAGATTTTAAATTCGCGCTTGGATTTTTTTATTACACTTTTCGCTTCACGCCTTAGAGATATGTAGTTGTTTCGTAACCACAAATTGTCTTTATCGCACTTATGTAGCCTATAAGCCCTATCTCTACTCTTTGTAATGTCTCCTACTCTAGAAGTAAACCACAAGGGCTTATTGTTTACTTTCTCACGCTTAATTTTGCAGGGTACACATTCCTCATTTATAGTCCTAAATACTGTTTCGAACGATTCCCGCATTAATTTTGCGTTGGAATTCCCCATTATGTTTTCCCATTTGACGTGTGACAATTTATTTCGAAATTTACTAAAGTCTGCTTGCTGGAAGTTAGGAATTTTAGTCGAGTTAGCTGGTTTCGAGTGACTTACTGAGAGGACAAACTCTACCATATTGTGATTGCTATTGCTTAACGGTTCTATTACTTGAAGATCAGTAATAAGCCTATCATCCGTAGTTATTACTAAATCTAAAATACTGTCCAACCTCGTAAGTTCCCCAACCTTTTGAATAAGAAAGCTATCCTCGAGAAAATTAACTAAACGATTACCTTCCGCGTCTCCCTGCATTGTATAGTAATTTACGTTAGCGCAATTAAAGTCACCCATAACTAAAGCCTGCTCACTACGGATTATTCTCTTTAGTTCACGATATAACGCTTCGTCCGTATCAGCTGTTTGATTAGGGGGCCTATATATAACCGCAACAAGAAGTTTGAAATCGTTCAATTTAAGTTCTGCTATAGTCGAATCTATCGGTTCTGGAATTGTGTGCTTTACTTCTATAACGTTCGCAATATTATCTTTGATATACAACATAACACCGCCTCCTCGCCTACCTATTCTGTTTTTAACAAAAAGTCTATAACCTTTAATTTGATACTCCCGTACAAAGTCACGAGTTTCAGTGCTAAGTCACGATTCATTTATCGCAATTTCCCCCTCGCATTACCCCGTTTATCTAAAGCGTTTCGGCATAAGTAAAAGTCAGTAACGTGTAATAAGAGTATAATTAATCCCCAGGTCTCCTTTGCATTGTTTGAATGATAACGGCTTTCCATTCGGTCACATCTACCGTATTTATGAAGTACAGCGAAAGCGAGTGAAACGAGTGTAAAGAGAATGATGAATGATGGAAGAGAACTGGAATAAAGAAAGAGAAAATAGTATAAAAAAGCAAATAAGAAAGGTTAATAAAGATTAATTACTACACATGATATGGAGGGAGCCGAGAGACCATCATGGCGATTGTTACTTTTGCAATGTTAACATAACTGCATTCTCCGTGAAGAACAAGCATAACATCGTTTTTCCGAACGTAGACTACGCGATCAGACCGATCCCTCACGATGACACGATGCCGACTCCGGTACCTCCACAGCATGGACTCGATTCTTTAGAAGACGAAAGGGAATCTGACGAAGGTGCGATTGGCGGAGATGCGGGACCTTCGGCCGATCTTGACTACACACCTGACGAAGAGCAATCAGAGCCGGAGAGGCTTACCCAAAACTAGTTGAATGACCTCATGAGAGACATAGCACTCCCCAGAGAGAAGTCAGAGCTTCTCTCCTCGAGATTCAAGCAGAAACACTTACTTGAGAAGAACGTCCGAGTGTGTCACTATCGAAAACAAAACCATGATTTGGTGACATTCTTTACAGTAGACGGTCCGCTCTGCTATTGCCATGATATCACTGGACTTTTCGAGAACTTGTCACAGGTACACACACCATCTTGAGTGGCGCCTTTTCATTGATTCCTCACAGCGAAGCTTGAAAGCGGTTCTCCTGTATAACGGGAACTTAAAGCCATCCATCCTGATCGCTCATTCCGTTCATCTAAAGGAGACGTACGATAACATGAATATACTACTCGAAGCGATCCAATACAGCACACATCAGTGGAATATCTGTGGTGATCTCAAAGTCATTGGTATGGTAATGGACATACAAGGAGGCTTCACGAAATACTGTTGTTTCCATTGCGTATGGGACAGCCGTGCTACCGCGGATCATTAAATCAGACGTGACTGGCATCAAAGAAGCACATACGAGGCAGGAACGGGCAGTGTCCAGTGTGCTGCTTTAGTTGATCCAAAGAAGATTTTCCTGCCACCATAGCCTGGATGTATCTGTGGAGTGGTTTAGTCTTATGAATTCCCTAAATGTTTGTTTTTCTTTGAGTTTGTTGCTTATTTCTGTGTTGAGCTGTTGTATCTGCTGTTTTATGGCTTCTGTGTGTGGTGTTTGTGTGTTATGTTTGAGGTTGTTACGTTTATGAGGTGGGCTATTTATCTAGTGTAATTTGGATTGTATTTCCTAATGTTGCCCTTGAGTATGTATCTGTTCGTGTGTGGAAATTTGTACGTCAATTTGTACGTCAACATTTGTACGACGGAAATTTATACTAAAGAAGAGGCGGCTACAATGATAGAACGAGTGGAAGAAACATGCAACAAATACAATCTGAAAATAAATGCAGCAAAAACCAAAATAATGAAAATAGGGAAAATAGATGAAGTAGTGGATCTACGCCTTGCAAACAGCCAAATTGAACAAGTACATGAATTCAAATACCTGGGAGTCTACTTTACCAGTGACAACAACACTTATCGAGCAATGCAGGAAAGGATTAAACTGGGATATGCAGTAATGAATAAAATGGATAAAATCTGGAAAAACAACCGCATCAGTATGAAACTAAAAATTAGATTATATGAATCCATAGTACTGCCAACAGTCGTGTGCGGACGGGATGCCGAATGCACTTTCGCCGAAAGTCAGGAAGCCGAAGCCAAGACGCCGAAAGGACATGAAGCCGAATAGACATGAAGCCGAATGGACATGAAGCCGAATGGACATGAAGCCGAATGGACATGAAGCCGAATGCACATAAATTAATATCAAAATATATAATTGGAATATTTAAGAAATAAAACACTATCAAAGGATGATTTTTTAATTGTAAAACAATTATTTTAATAAATTAATATTAAAATATATAATTGGAATATTTAAGAAATAAAAAAAACTATCAGAGGATGATTTAAAAATTGTAAGCTAATGCTCTTAGGAAAGCCAATCCTTCTTTATTATACGAACTGAAAATGGATTTTATTCTTTCGTTAATGGCGTCATACTTTTTGTTAGGCTTGGAAACGTCCATTCCTATAGACGCCTGTTCAATCAAAATTTCATTAAATGCCTGTTCGCTTCTAAGTTTTTGTAGCAGTTTAGGCATTGAAGGATGAGTTACCGCTACTCTTCTCTTGAAGGCTTGATGCCAACCTTCTAGCGAGTTATTTGTTCTCGGCAAATTATTTTGAACTCGATTGTAAACTGACCATAATTCGACATCAAACATTGGTCGTCTTCACCTACCTCGTTGAATTATTCCTATCCATGTGCTTTCAAAATAAATTAAAAAATCACCCAATACTTCATCAGTTTCTGCATTTAAGGAATGCACCAGATCGCCAAATAATGCGTAAACATCAGGAGGTGGGACGAAGGCAAGAGCTTGTAACTGCTTAATGAAAAGCGCATTGTCAGGCTGGATATACCATTGTTGCAATCCACGGGACTGAATATTACGCCATAGACACTGGCCAAAATGGAAGAAACAACCATAAATTGATGCGTTTGGGAAGTTCTTTTTGATGCTATTTATCGTTGCTCTCTCAAAGTCGACTGTTATCGAAGTTGGATTCAGAACTCGTCTATCTTTCAAAAACTGAAATATTTCGTCATACGTTCTTTCGTCCTTGTTGTTCGCAATGCAGTACACTAATGGTAAAGTTTTACTATCGGAAATAATTGCATGTATAGTATACAGTTGTTTTCCAACGGGGGCAGAATAGCTTATCACCTCTTGGTTGGTTTGTCAAAACCAATAGTTTATCTATATATATATATATATATATATATATATATATATATATATATATATATATCATGTCCATTCGGCTTCATGTCTATTCGGCTTCATGTCCTTTCGGCTTCATGTCTATTCGGCTTCATGTCCTTTCGGCGTCTTGGCTTCGGCTTCCTGACTTTCGGCAAAAGTGCATTCGGCATCCCGTCCGGCTACCATATTTGTCTTGCACTAATGGGGAGAATAAAACAAAAATGTTATGGGACAGGAAAGAGACAAAATAGTTACACAGTATTCAGATAATTCGTTTCGCATTGCTTCAAACAATAAACGTTTTACTTCAATTCCATTTCATTTTACTTCTATATATATATATATATATATATATATATAGAAACGACGTAAGTATAGAGGAGCGTTCTGCACACGAGGAAGAGAAATAACGAACAAATGAAAAATGAGGTACCCGCCCGGGAATCGAACCCAGGAGCTTCCAATTGCCGGTCAGATATGCTATCCACTACACCACAGGCCTCGATCAGTCAGAAGTCGTAATTCTCCTACATAGGGCAGAAACCAATGCCCTAAGGGGGCACCCTCGCAAATCGTGAATATGTACATTTAACTGCAATGACCACGCAGTATATTAATGTATAGAAACGACGTAAGTATAGAGGAGCGTTCTGCACACGAGGAAGAGAAATAACGAACAAATGAAAAATGAGGTACCCGCCCGGGAATCGAACCCAGGCCTGTGGTGTAGTGGATAGCATATCTGACCGGCAATTGGAAGATCCTGGGTTCGATTCCCGGGCGGGTACATCATTTTTCATTTGTTCGTTATTTCTCTTCCTCGTGTGCAGAACGCTCCTCTATACTTACGTCGTTTCTATACATTAATATACTGCGTGGTCATTGCAGTTAAATGTACATATTCACGATTTGCGAGGGTGCCCTCTTAGGGCATTGGTTTCTGCCCTATGTAGGAGAATTACGACTTCTGACTGATCGAGGCCTGTGGTGTAGTGGATAGCATATCTGACTGGCAATTGGAAGATCCTGGGTTCGATTCCCGGGCGGTACCTCATTTTTCATTTGTTCTTTATTTCTCTTCCTCGTGTGCAGAACGCTCCTCTATACTTACGTCGTTTCTATACATTAATATACTGCGTGGTTATTGCAGTTAAATGTGTATATATATATTATATATTAAGGTAGGTTGATTTTCCGCATGTTTTTAGATATCGACTTTGGACTTGTCGAGATAGTCAGGGCTTAATATGATAATAACTGACAAACAATTTCAGATCCCTAGCTTTAACCGTTTTTTGAGGAGACCGTTTCAAAAATCGTCAAAAAATCGTAAAGAAAAATACCGCATTTTCACAATTTTCGGCCGAAAAAATCATGCTATTTTCATAAAAAAATCCTGAAAAAAGTTACAATTTTATTGAAAAAAAGTAAAAAAAACATGTACAGAGTCAAATAAACACATTTAGATCCCAAGATCATCATAATTTTCACTGTAAGAGCCCTTAGAAGCCAAAGAAGGCCTCATCTGGCGGCTTAGGGCTTTGGCTAGAATGTGTTTGTGCCTTGATTCGAGTCCATAAACAGTATGGGAAGCTTCAGATGTCAGCTTCACGGCCCTTTCAACACTCTGAGAATGTGAAGGCAGATCAGGCAGCTCCAGCTTGGTGCCATTCAGCAATGCTTCTTGAAGCTCCTGGTCAGAAAAGTCTTCTGTGAGAGCAGGTTCACAGATGCCACTTTGAGAAAGGTTGATTAGTTCTGACCAGTGGGTAGCTTCAATGTTGATGGCTGTGATCTTCTTCAGCCTCTTCTTGGCTGGCTTCCCACTTCTGAAAGAATAATAATTAATTTATTTTTTATTCCAGTTTAAGATTTAATCCTTATTAGTCTCGGAATTGCTGATTTAAATTAAACTTAAATTAAAAAAAAAAAAACGAGTTCTATAAATCCCCACAATCGAATTTTTTTTCAGAAAGAAGGTAAGATTATTTCCATTATCAGAGGGGAAAGGGGGAATTGGATAAGAAAATGTGAAAAAAAATTCGATTATGGGGATTTATAGAATTCGGGCCTTTTTTTTATTAAATAAATCCCCTTAATCAAATTTTTTTTTCACATTTTTTAAAATTAATAAATGCTTACCTGATAGACAGAATTTTCTTGAGAGCAGCTTCTCTCACTTCCAAGTCATCAGACTTCATCATGGAGTACAGCACATTCTCGGGCAGCAAGGCAAAAGCATTGTACTTCAGGTTCTTGAAAGCAACACCCTGGATTTCTTCAGACTGCTGCTTGATCCTCTGGATCATGTTGAAGATGTACAGCTGCTGATTGTGGAACTTGCTGTCCCTTTTGATCTCAAACCAACTGACTGCATACACTTCCACCATGAACTTGATGGCCTGGTAAAGCTTATCCTGTAGTTCTGGAGGGTAAGCACCTCTGGTCCACAGACACATCAATCTAATTGACAAGTGCAGATTATGTGCTGTGTTTGACAATTTTCTTTCTTGCACTTCACAGCATTGTCATCACAGGGACAAACAGGTAGCTTACAGGTGCAAGCAGAAATGTCAAAAAGTTTATCCAGCTTTTCCTCCAGATTCTGCTCCTGGACTGTAGAAAGAGATTTCCTGTTTATCTCTTTTGCTTTCTTGAAGCACACTTTATCCACCAATTTCACTACATAATATTCCTCATACAGGGGCAGCCGCGGGTTCACTGCCTGCCAGATCTCAATCACATCCTTTGCTATCATTTTAGCAATATCATAGTCTTTCAAGTCCGGGTGGCTGTTTTGGAGGAAATAACTGTACTGAATAACTTGGCGGAGGGTAGGAGGCTCTGTTTTATCCAAAGATGAAGGCTGGCCACTGAATTTTTTGGCACTATCACTTCGAGTTAACACTGCAGACTTCCGTTTTTTACCCATTTTTATGAAATATCTGAAAATAAACAATTAAATGAACGCATCATAAAATAACTTAATTTAATACACATTTTATAGGTAAATATCATTAAAAAATACAAAACAATACACTAATAAACATCTATAATGCATTTACAATAAGTTTCAAGCATTGTTTTGTTAAAAAAGTCGAATTTTAATTGATTATTTTGATGAAATAAGGTCCGATATTTTGTTTGTTTACATTGCGCGAATGCCGCGCGCGCGATTTTACGCGTAAAATTCGACAATTTTACAACTGAAAAATAATTAACAATCCTCAAAAAATACAATCATTTTCACAAATATGAGTTGGTGCACCGTTTTTTATACATTAATACCTTTCTATCTAGACTAGTCCAAGATCACAGTTCCAAAATCAACCTACCCTAATATATATATACACTGTATATAGGGATTAATGAGAAAGAGGGATTATCCTAAAACTGAAATCGGAATTCTAAGACTCCAAATGCCCACGCAAAATAGATGTTTCTACACACATAATATATATATATATATATATATACTGTATATATATATATATATATAATATATACTACAGAATTGCCCGGCTTCGCTCGGGTTCCGTATATATGAAATTACCTTGGCTCTGTGTCTTTGATCAGAATTAAATTTAGTCTAAAAAAAATGGTAACTATAAATTGAAAACAAACTATCAAGTAAAAGATAGGTTAATTAAGGGAAGAAGTCTTGAAGATTATCTTTATTTTTCAACAAATGGTTCAAAAGTATAAATAAAGTCCATAGATAATTGATATTTAGTGAATTAGCACCCAGTAGTGACCTTTTAGATGTTAATGAAAGTTGCATGAAATGAGAAATCGAGAACAATACAATTATTATTACTGTAAATGTTTGAGAAAAATACATTAAATCAAATATTTATACCATATAATCAATGACATGTTATCGCTACACTGCTTCGGCATAGATTATGTTTACTGTTTTCCATCAGCACCGAAAATGAAAAGATTTTTACTGTCACCAACTCTTGAGCACCCAACATAAAGCTGGCTATGCGAAAAACATGGTTTCTGTGGGTTGAGGCCAACTACCTTAAGCGACTGGCAGCCCTGAGCTTTGGTGATGCTCATGGCAAAACGTAGTCGAATTGGGAACTGGAGACGCTTGAATTGAAATGGCAAGTCCGATGGAATGATTGGAATTCGTGGAATGAAGCCAACCTTTCCTGCTGCATGTCCAGTCATTATTGTGGCCTCAGTGAAGTGCGCCCACAGCTTCTTTACAGCCAACCGCGTTCCATTGCAAAGTGTTGGTGGGTCCATATTTTTGAGAAGAATGATAAGTGCACCAATCTTGAGCTGTATATTGTGTGGTTGCACACTTGGTGGCTCCAGAGAATTGAGAAATTCTGTTGGATAATTGACAGCATCGCTGGTAACTGGAACAGTGTCAACTGACTTGTATTGGTGCATCTCACCAGGTAACTGTAGGAGTAGCCCTCTGTTTATGGCATCAACTGCATCATTCTTTGGTGCAAGAATGGCGCTTTCAGAAAGCCACTTGTGATTCCGGAAATGAGAAATAACATTTGGGAAAAATGAATCTTTGAGTTCTTGAAGTGTTGTGACTGCTTGACCAATGTTTTCGACTGATACCATACCATGCATATTCTCAGAAACCATTTTGCCATTTCCCAGCTGAAGTAACCTTCCTGCAGAATTTCCAGCAGAAGCATCACCTGTCAAATGCACTCGCATGTTGGATGCTAGGGTGAGTCGGTGAATGTTGTTCCAGATATATGAAGCCTTGATGCACGCTTGTAGTTCATCTGCTTTGGTTCCACGTGGAATGACTGGGAGTGTTTGGCGAAAGTCACCTGCCAAAACTATAGTGACACCTTCCATTAGTTTGTCAGTACGTCGAAGAGCTTTCAGGGTCGGTTCACAGCTTCAAGCGCAGCTTTATGAGACATGGTGCATTCATCCCAGACAATGAGCTTACACTCCTGCAGAACCCTTGCTTTGCCACTTCCCCTTCCAGTGCTGTAGGTTGGTGCTTCTGCATGTGCCAATTTCAAAGGCAACTTGAATACTGAGTGAGTAGTCCTCCCTTTTGTTAAAAGTGTAGCAGAAATACCTGATGATGCCACTGCTCGGGCAATCATGTTTCCGTGTCTAATTTTAGCTGAAAGGAGATTGATGAGAAAATTTTTTCCTGTTCCACCTGGAGCATCCAGAAAAAAAGATGCTGCCACTTCCACTGAAAACATCTTCAGTGAATCTGTCCAATCTCTGGTCTGGAACCAGACGTTCATTTTTCTGTATGTATTCAGCAAGATGGTCAGTGTTGTAATTTGTTTCGCTGAGGATATCAGTTGATAACTCATTGATATTAACTCGCTGTGGCTCTGAGAGACCGAAACTTTTGAGATCAGAGCCACCTAAATCTCTCAGTTTGTCCTCAATAAATATAAAAGCTTGATTGAAAATGTCATCACAGAAATCTACATTTAGGTCTTGGTTTTGCATTTGTGCCCGGTTCAGAAAGTCCTCAGCAAGGTTCTCCTTGTAGTTGTTCCAAAGTTCCCGAGGATTAGATATGTCACACATGTGGAGCATAATGGCGAAAAGATTCCGATTCATCATTGGTGACTGTGTAGTAGCTGCTTCATTCAGGTTGTTACTCCAATGGGCATCATCTTCAATTAGTCCTCTCATTTGGCAAGCTTGTTTGTAAGTATCACAGACTCTGCTGTCCACTGTTCGCAGTTCCTCGAACGATGTTGGCCCCTTGACCACATGTAGAAGTAGACGCAAGAAAAAGCATTCTGAATTACCAGGAGACGCAGTGTAAACACGGCAAATGCATCACTGGACTTGACATTAGGATGCTCTGGCCCATTATATCCTACTTTTCGACGGGTCCACTTCTTGCTTCCACTATTCCATATGAAATACTTGGGTACTTGGTGGTAGAGTAGTCTTAGCATATTCATCTTCCCTGCAAAGGTTAAAAATCCTGTGAGAGTCGTGTCTTGTGTATCTTGGGCATAAAGAAGTGCATTTTCTTCAGTGAAGTAAACTCTTTGGCCATTCTCAAGATATACACTGAGATGAACCACTGTAGGATGTCTTTCATGAATTGGAAAGCTCAGAATTTTCCAGATGGCCTCATTACTACTGATATATCGGCCTAATTCATATTGTTGAATCTCATCATTCTTGGATACATCCTTCTGAAAGCTAAACACAGCCATATCAGTTCCCTTGTTGACATACTTGCAGGACATACAGTATTTTATGGACTTGATTGAATTACACAGTTCAACATTGATGTGAGCATTGAACAGTCGAGAGAGGCGTGGGCAATATGGAACAATCCACCTGTTGTCAACTTGAATTTCAAAACCAAGAAACTTGACAGTTGTTGTAAATCCACCATCCTCTTGGCTTCTTTGGCGATCTCTGCTAGACCGCGGTGCTGAGGTCTTTGAAAACTGAAGAAACAAATTTTCTTTTTATTTGTTATTATTACTACGGGCGGCAATGTGAAGCTCAAGATTTTCATGACTGCGTTCTTTTCTATACTTTTATTGACCAAAAAATTGACCCGACAGTAATTGAGGGTTCAGTTATTTGGTCAATAAAACTGTTATGAAATTTTAAGATTCACAAATCTTGACACAATGTGAAGCTCAAGATTTTCACGGTTACGTTCTTTTCTGTAGTTTTATCGCGGTGCTGGGGCCTTCGGGCTCAGTAATTTGAATTATTTAATTTATTAACACAAAGCTGTACAACCTCGGGACCTAATCAATGTGTGTCAAGTTTCATGTTTGTAACTGCTTCCATTTTGGAGTTATAGCTGGAACACCACACACACACACACACAACCACACACACACACGTCCTTTTATTATATATATATATATATATATATATATATATACAGGGTGGGCCGTAAGTTTCCATACATAGGAAAATTAAACGTTTGTTTTTATGTTTCAGATACCCTAAGAATATGCGTTTGACATAAGGATCTTGTTTACTGATGAAGCAAATTTTTTACGTCAATGAGAGGTTAATCGGCAAAACATACGTTATTGGAGTAATGCTAACCCTACTGGCTGAGTCCGACGAAGATGCAAGGTGCCGGTAAAGTGATTGTGTGGGCCGGATATGGGGTGACAGAATTATTGGACCAATTTTTGTCAGTGAAATCTTAATGCCGAAAGGTATCTTAACATGTTGCAAGAAGAGATTTTCCCATCCCTGCTAAACGAGGAAGGTAACTTCCCAGTTTACTTCCAGCAAGATGGAGCTCCACCTCATTATGGTCTTCACGTGCGTCGGTATTTGGATCAGCAGTTTCCGGATGCTTGGATTGGTCGGCGTGGTCCTGTGGAGTGGCCTCCCAGATCCCCAGATCTCACCCCCCTTGATTTCTATCTTTGGGGGCACTTGAAGGCCATGGTGTATCAGGAAAAGATACGAGACATAAATCATCTAAAGGAACGTATCACCAACGCCATTACAAGCATAACGTCAACTGTGCTAATGCGTGTTCATCAACAGTGGGGAACACGGATTGAAATGTGTTTTCAAAACAATGGCAACCATGTAGAGCATATTATATAAATAAAAATGGTTGTCCATAAAAAAATGTTTATTTTTCCTATGTATGGAAACTTACGGCCCACCCTGTATATATATATACACACACATATGGATCAAGTGTAGTTTACGTCCCCCTGACGCAAAAGGGGACACAAACTACACTAGGTCAAAGTTGGGGAACGTAAACTACACTAGGATCTTTAGGAGACATTTTTTAAATGGATTCATCAAATAAAACGTTAAAACTAACAAAAATATTACGACTTAACCTAACCAATCGTCAATTTATATATATATATATACAATTGACGATTGGTTAGGTTATGTCGTAATATTTTCGTTAGTTTTAACGTTTTATTTGATTAGGTATATGCGGACAAAGTTGGGGAACGCAAACTACACTAGAATAATGTAGGGGAACGTAAACTACATTCGGATAATGTAGGGGAACGTAAACTACACTAGGCACCACAGGACGTAAACTACACTTCCTCCATATATATATATATATATATATACCTATATACCCGTGTATAGGTCGATCTCGTGTATAGGTCGACCCCAGTTGTTGAGGGTAGTAGAACAACAAATTAGGGTAATAAAGCACTATATTTTATGGCATATAAAACTCATTTCCAAAAACTAGAAACTGGCAACTGCGTCTCGGTAACCTTTAATACGTCATCATGCATAGAGAGGTTACTGATAACCTACTGTGTAACAACAATTTCCAATTGTGTCTTGGTAATTTTAATAATTGGTACATATTTTGTTTTCATTGTTTACTGGTACTAAATGGTAAATATTTTTCATGTCTGAAGCTAACAGTAGCTCCTAGCCCTCCCCATCGTGCATGGATTTCAACCACACGAAAATGTTACCCTTATATTGGTCGACCCCCTAATTTTTGCCTAAGAATTCAGTCTTAAGAACTCGACCTATACACGAGTATATACGATATATATATATATATATATATTTAGGAGAAATCCAATGACAAGGAGAAATGTAAATGCCATGAAAAGTCTTCTTTAATGCGCAACGTTTCGAGCAATACGCTCATCTTCAGGCTGTTTAATAACAATGTGAAATTAAAATCAATATTGAATGAAAAACAAGACAAAGAAAATTTCTATAACCTATTCATAAAGGCAAATTTTAAAAGACTGAGAAAAGAGGGTTAAATTCTAAGTTATACAGATTTACATATAAAAATTAAGAAGCTATTTTTAAATACATATAGTAAATGTGAAATTAATACACTGGAAAATTAACAATAGTACACTGGAATAATGAAACTAACTAACCTTTCACTGCAATTTCCGAGGCTAACTGATTTAAGCAGAGGCAAGACGAGAAACAAAAGATGGCGAGGGCGATTGGGGAAGGGGGGATTATAAGGAATTGGGAAGGAGGAGGGATTATAACAAATTTAGAGGGACGGCTGATGAGTCAACATTTAGAGTAGGGGACAATGTTTTAATGTAAAGCGATTCCAAAATTCTTAGTGAGTTGGGACAAGTATTACAACCAAGAATTTTAAAATTGTCTAAAGTGACATCTTGGTTGTAATACTTGTCCCAACTCACTAAGAATTTTGGAATCGCTTTACATTAAAACATTGTCCCCTACTCTAAATGTTGACTCATCAGCCGTCCCTCTAAATTTGTTATAATCCCTCCTCCTTCCCCAATTCCTTATAATCCCCCCTTCCCCAATCGCCCTCGCCATCTTTTGTTTTCTCGTCTTGCCTCTGCTTAATCAGTTAGCCTCGGAAATTGCAGTGAAAGGTTAGTTAGTTTCATTATTCCAGTGTACTATTGTTAATTTTTCCAGTGTATTAATTTCACATTTACTATATGTATTTAAAAATAGCTTCTTAATTTTTATATGTAAATCTGTATAACTTAGAATTTAACCCTCTTTTCTCAGTCTTTTAAAATTTGCCTTTATGAATAGGTTATAGAAATTTTCTTTGTCTTGTTTTTCATTCAATTTGATTTTAATTTCACATTGTTATTAAACAGCCTGAAGATGAGCGTATTGCTCGAAACGTTGCGCATTAAAGAAGACTTTTCATGGCATTTACATTTCTCCTTGTCATTGGATTTCTCCTAAATATTAAATTGAAGCTCTGTAGAAGCAACCCGCATGATTATATATAATATATATATATATATATATATATATATATATGATACACACAGACAGTGCATGGAACAAGGAACTCTTCTGGGATAATTAAATCCACTATAGTCCGAATAAGTAATGGTAAATGACAAATACCATAGATTTCTTTTTCATGATGCTAGCCCGACGTGGGCAACGGGTCACTCGCAAAGAGGTCCCATAAATATAGCTTCCCTCACCACCTATCTGCAAAGCAGACAGGATCCAGCTTTGGGACATGGATCTAGGGTTTAAAGCAGCCTAGCACTGCTACATTTAGAACCTCAATATAAGCAAAAGACTCGCTGCCTTCACGTCAGATTTAATACATCAAAGAAAAGGGGGTAACTATTATATTTTTAGCCAAAAAACAAAACTTAAACCTCAACTGGCAGAATTGAGCGTCCACTTTTCAAGGCACATAACATGTGACCCGTTGCCCACGTCGGGCTAGCATCATGAAAAAGAAAAACTATGGTATTTGTCATTTACCATTACTTATTCGGACTATAGTTGATTTAATTATCCCAGAAGAGTTCCTTGTTCCATGCACTGTCTGTGTGTATCATAAAAAACTCAGGGGACTATTCTGAGTTCATTCCCATCTTGAAACGGACATGTTATGTGCCTTGAAAAGTGGACGCTCAATTCTGCCAGTTGAGGTTTAAGTTTGGTTTTTGGCTAAAAATATAATAGTTACCCCTTTTTCTTTGATGTATTAAATCTGACGTGAAGGCAGCGAGTCTTTTGCTTATATTGAAGTTCTAAATGTAGCAGGGCTAGGCTGCTTTAAACCCTAGATCCATGTTCAAAGCTGGATCCTGTCTGCTTTGCAGATAGCTGGTGAGGGAAGCTATATTTATGGGACCTCTTTGCGAGTGACCCGTTGCCCACGTCGGGCTAGCATCATGAAAAAGAAAAACTATGGTATTTGTCATTTACCATTACTTATTCGGACTATAGTGGATTTAATTATCCCAGAAGAGTTCTTTGTTCCATGCACTGTCTGTGTGTATCATAAAAAACTCAGGGGACTATTCTGAGTTCATTCCCATCTTGAAACGGACATGTTATGTGCCTTGAAAAGTGGACGCTCAATTCTGCCAGTTGAGGTTTAAGTTTTGGTTTTTGGCTAAAAATATAATAGTTACCTCTTTTTCTTTGATGTATTAAATCTGACGTGAAGGCAGCGAGTCTTTTGCTTATATTGAGGTTCTAAATGTAGCAGGGCTAGGCTGCTTTAAACCCTAGATCCATTTCCCAAAGCTGGATCCTGTCTGCTTTGCAGATAGCTGGTGAGGGAAGCTATATTTATGGGACCTCTTTGCGAGTGACCCGTTGCCCACGTCGGGCTAGCATCATGAAAAAGAAAAACTATGGTATTTGTCATTTACCATTACTTATTCGGACTATAGTGGATTTAATTATCCCAGAAGAGTTCCTTGTTCCATGCACTGTCTGTGTGTATCATAAAAAACTCAGGGGACTATTCTGAGTTCATTCCCATATATATATATATATATATATTAGGGATGTACCGATGTATCGGTATCGGCAGTATGTGCCTGTTTTTAGATTATCTGTATCGACCGATACTGCCGATACTTTTCCAAGTTTTCATTTTAAAATTAATATTTAATTATTTATAAAATGCAATTGAATAAATTTTCATTTGAATAAACTTATTGAATACATATGAAGTTTCATCATTTTTCATTTCTTCCTCTTATTTTTTAAACTGCTATAATTTGAAACGAATTGCGTATCATGAGATTATTACATCAATTTTTCACTAGAATTAAACATTAACGCCAAGGGAGGACTTATGTCTAGAGGTATACTTATGCAACGCACCTGGGGCCCCGAGGTGGATTAGAGTAATGTAGTAATTAGTAACTATATAGTGGCATACGTAGTTATAAATAGTGTCTACTCTCTTGTGACTAAATTTATTTCAGTACGTTATATTTATACATTGAATGTGCTACAGTGTGTACACTATTACTGCATAAATAATTGTCGATAAAATATGTTTTTATTGATTTTTAAAATAAAGTATCGGTATTGGCAAAATATCGGCCTATTTTGAGTATCGGAGTATCGGTATCGTTGGAAAAACGAGTATCGGTATCGGTATCGGCCAAAATTCTGGAATCGGTACATCCCTAATACCTTTGGTTAGCTTCTGCCTGAATTGTTAATTCTGACGAAGGTCAAGCTTTTCACTGCACCTTAAACCTACAGTTTAACGTGGAATCCGAACCACGCCCACTAGCAGCCCAGCGTCTTAACCACTAGGCCACCCAGGGTACCTATTTATCAACCAACCACTTTCTTTCTTGTGTGGAAGGATGAACAGCTGGGTTTTGCTGCGCGCTGGCTTGTATCATATATATATATATATATATATATATATATATATATATATATATATATATATATATATATATATATATATACATTCAACTGCAAAGAACACGCAGTATAAATAACGTGTTCTTTGCAGTTGAATGTATATAATGTTACGGCATGCGGGAGGTGCCCCCTTGGGGCATTGGTTTCTGCGAGTATGTAGAAGAATTACGGCATTTGGAAGGGTGAGGTCCATGGTGTAATGGTATCGCGTCTGACTGGCAATCGGAAGATCCCGGGTTCGATTCCCAGGTGGTTACCTCATTTTTTCATTTGTTCCGTTTTCTCTCTCTCGTCTTGCGCGGAATATCTCCTATACAAGCGTCGTTCTTTACGTTATATATATATATATATATATTATAATGAATATTATTCAAGGAATATTCAAGGAATAAGACTAAACCAGTCACTCAACAAAGTTTCGTACCTGAAAGAATTTATGGATGAAACAAGGGCAGATATCGCATGCCTCACAGAAACTCATCTTAAGGATTGCCAAGGAAATTGTGAAAACTGCGAACATTGTATTGATAAGAAAGAGATAAATATAGAGGGTTTCAACTTACTAAGAGCTGATAGAACAGCGGCCATTGATGATATCATAAACCTAATAAAGGCTATAAACCCTGCATCCCCAATATAATGCTCTGCGAAGACTTTAACTTCCCATTTATAAAATACAAAAAGGTGGATATGAATATATATATATATATATATATATATATATACACACACCCAGGACAAGGGGGACACATGAGAAAACTAGGAGCATGCAAAAATGTTGATGGCTCTAGTAGTACAGCCGCAAAAGGTTAGAGTGCAGAGCAAATGCAATGTTGATAAAATGAGTACCAGTGCCACCCCACCCCTTGTTGCAATGTTCCAACCCCCCTCCCCAGTGCCAACCCTCAGGGTGCCAAAGAAAGGGGAGACTACCCCAGCAAGCTGGGGGAGTCCACCTAACATCTTTGGGGGAGAAGTTGGGACGGCCTCAACCCCCAAATGGGTACACCTAACCTATAGGAGAGAGAGAGGGGAAGAGACCATCCAGCTTCTGCGAGATGCAGAAGCTTAATGAGAGCTCAGGTAGCATCACATTGGCTTAGAACTCGAAATCCGCTAGTTGGCTTAGAAGGCAGGTGTATGTGTATTAAATTACTTTTCAGTTGCCAGATTGCGTTATTCAGATATTCTTGACAGCTGGCTTAGAAATTCGTCAGTCGGCTAAGAAGGTGTAACCAGCCATTTGGTATATATATTCCCATCACCCCACTTATTTCTCAATATCGTTTATATATACAACCAAAAGAATTAAATACAACACCGTTACATCATTTTGTTTATTTAGACGAGTTAAGGGGAATAATTCATGAAATATATAGGAAATAAATATACAATCGTTCATTCTATACAAACGAAAAATATATACCGGAAAAATAATAATAGTATAAGAAATACGAACGAAGAATATATATATATATATATATATATATATACAATTAAAAAATAATGATAGAATAAAAAATACGAACGAAGAATATATATATATAATTAAAAAATAAAATAAAAAAATAAAAATGTAAGAAATACAAAACGACGGAATATAATCACCAAAATAATAGTACATGATAAAGCTATATACCCATTAATATATATATTAACAGCAAAACTTATATAAAAACAAAATACATACACTTTATGTTTTACAGCGCTTAACTAAAACAATAAACTCGCAAGTGATCGAGTCTACAGTTATATCATTGTTGCTTTGTACTATACAATAAATATGATTAGGCATTATTTCACCACTCAAGGTGTGCGGGTGCCTATACTCGATGCAAATGGCCTTCATTTCGTTCAATACTATTTTTGTGCCCACTTTACAAATGGCTGGCAAGTTATCTTTAAACACGGTCAGAATACAATCAAAAGCACGCACAAAGAGGGCGCCGTTAGCCACAACTTCATTATTAAATTCAAGTTTATAAACACTCCTTCCCAATCGAGGGTTTTTTTCTTACCAATCCGAGCTTTTCAATCGTGAACTCTTCACAACGCATAGCGGCAGTTGAAATAATCTTCTAAGTCGTAACGACAGCTGCTCATTATATAGAGGTACAATTCTTCAGGGTAAACAGTGTAGGCGAGCTCTGCCCTGTACCGCTCAAGTGCTTTGTACCAAAGTTCATGATATTTCGAAGGGTCTAAACCTTTTAAATAAGCAACCAACTCTAGACCATTCTCACCTTGTTCATTCCTACATTCGATAAACCCGTCGAGCAGAGTGGTGTATGCATATTCAAGAACCGCGTCAAAATAAATCATATCCGTAACACGCGCGTCTAATATAGGCTTCAGCTTGCGGAATCCGACGATTTCAAACATTCTGTCGAGGATGAATCGGTTTCGCGTGGGGACAAGAACGTTATTATCAGATGCATTCTTCTACAGCAGTCGTATATCAATGCATGGCTGATCGTTATTCATACACAACGTACAAATAGTGGCATATGAGGGGGTATCACTTATCTGTTCTCTTCTTGTACCTACACCTGCAGGTATTTTATAACGGCCCTCACCCACTTCTCAACTATCACGAAGACTCTATTCATATCCTCAACACTTAAATAAACAAAATTACGTTTACCAGAGTTTGCTTGTCTACAAGTCGTTTCAAGTACATAGTTAATGGCACTGGTTTCACGCCTGAACACGCGCAATGACTTCGTCACGGACACATCGTACACGGCATTGAGAATGCTTCTCAAAGGAAGTTCCACGTATTCGAGGAGTGCACGTCCAGTCGGTCCAAGCTCTGAGATGACTATGACCCACGGATGGGCGGATCGGCTCGACGGGGGGAGTGAGTCACACCATAAGCTGTTGAATCGTGTACGGGTTTGTTCCAGCATGAATCACGCGAGTACTTGTACCCATTATACCGGCCAACTTTTTCGACACATGGGGTAAATTCAGTTTTAATGTTTTATCGGAAAGTGCACTAGACGTTCATTTTCTCCACACATTAACAATTCGGCGCACTATTTGAGAGAAACATGTGCCCGTATTTATCCTTTTTGTTTATCAGTCGATACTCGTCTCTAAATTCTATTAAAAACTCGCACAGGCCTTTAGCTACAACCTCACTGCGAACCTCGTCATGATATATATGAATATAGTGGTAAAAGTACTTAGCTTTTCCATGATGACAAGGTTTACATTCTCAGCCGCAGGGTACGCGTACTCGGTATGATGCAGCATGACATAATACCGCCTGTCACAGCACTCATCAACAAGACTCACTGCCCACACCCGTTGCTTCTCTTCTGCACGTGTTGTTTCTTTCACCTCATGGTATATGTACGCTATTATACAGTTTAGCCCTACAACGTAGTCCATTACATCGTTTGTACACCGAAATCCGGCAATGCTCTCGCCAGAATATCCATAGAGTATTTGAACATCTTGTTCCTCAAGCTTCGCACGGTTCAGTGTAGCCTTAAAAGTCTCAAAGGAGGGAAGGCTAGGCCGTCTTTCAATATTCACCACATCTTCCGACTTTACCGAATACCGTTTCATAAACGCCGAACACGCAATATCAAAAGTCGCCATTACTATTTTTCGTCTAAGTGAGAATTCCTCAAATATACATCTGAGCTTCAGGGCTTGCAGCGGCTAACTGAGCACGCAAGGGTAGAGATATGCCCAGGTAGTAGCAGGAGTCACTTGACCCTTTGATTGAGCTTACAGTGGGCGGAACTTATGACTTTTTCCTGCACACACACACACACACACACACACACACACACACACACAGGAGAAAATGAAACCCTAATTGAAACATTTACAAATATACGTAATAAATAAACACATCGGTAACAAAAGGCATGTATCATTCAGGTACTATGGTACCCAAAGGGTACGGTATCATAGGTGCCAGGCACCTGGTAACGTTTCCTATAGGTGTTACGACACACCTTTGTGCCCCTAAGTTCCTTCACACACCCCAGTTTCTGTGCCCGAAAATTGTGGGTTCGTACAGACAGTTGGGGAGGTTGGTCCCCCTCAGCTTCTAAGCACACTAGCTCCTTCAACGAGTCAAAGTTAACGACCCGTCGGTTCGCCAGTTTAAGCGTGATGCCCTTCGCTTTCACAATATATTTCAGCTCTTTCCCCACCCTCACCCGCACCCGATAAGGTTTTGGCCCTGTTCATACAAAGGAGCCAGCGTATGCACCATCACTATACTCATCCTTGATCTCGTCAGTCAACTCTCCGAGGAATTCCCCAATAGGCGACATGTATTCACCCTCCCTCTCTGTGAATATTACGCTAGCTGTGTCAGCGTACAGCACCCTCCGCCCAATAGAGTGCATTAGTACCCAAAGCTTGATGCGTGCGTATGCCGTTGCGTTGCGAATCTGGCTACAGGTATGTTTGTAACATGTGAGGTATCTGTGGCCAGTTCGGTGATGTTGTACTTTATTATGTACATGTTACCAACATTCACGATCTCTATAACCTCTTTATCGGGTGCATTGGCATAATCCCACATCTCGTTATAACTTTGGATTAGGTAACGTTCACCTTGCTTGTATTCTGTGCAAACTTGCTCCAAAGACTATTTAGGCATAACTTTGCACTAAAGCGCTTGCCAGGATTCTTTACAATTTGGGCCCGGTCAAGTTGTATTCCTTCACGGTCACGGTAACGCTGAATATAAGCCGATTTTTCACCCTCGTTCTCAACCTCTCGCGGGTAGCCTGATGCTTCCACCTTATCCTTCAAAAAATATTTATATACGGGGTGAAAAGGTTGGATAGCTTCTGAACCCTCCACACCTCATATATCTTCAATATTCTGTAACCATGGCGGACGGCTAGGGGCAGCTCAGGACTTGTATATGCACCTCTCATCTTCCGCTGGTTGTGTGTTTACAGGACCCATCATTCTCCTCTGCGCACTTCATGCACAGGGGAAACATGAGCTTATGATCTATAACGACGGGTAAGATCGGCATCCATAAATCGCGAGGTGGGAGCACGTCTAAGAAAGAAAGACCGAAATAGTACCCATTCAAATTTGTTGAGAACACCTCGATGGGGGCAGGTCAGGTCCCATGAGTTCTTCAGGTGCACCTACAGGGTACGGATTGTTCTTCATCACGTAGGGATTTAAAGAACAGAAGTCATAGTAATGGAGTTTCACGTCCTCCATAGGCGGAAAGTATAGCTTGAATGGGTTTGTACGCCCGCCGAACAAGCTATCACCGCATTTGAGAGGAGCCAACACCATTGAACGCTTGATCGTGTTTATTTCTTCGCGGTACTGTCCATCTGTTTCCATCCGTGCATCATACTCATGCTCCCACAAGACCTTGTGAGTGAACTGGAATCCTATAAGCTGATCGCGGGTGCGGGTCCATACAAGACTATCGGCAGGAGATCTTTCCACACTCAGGACGTGAGCATCCATGCCACCAGCAACCGTTAAAGGAGTACACAGTCTTCTCACCAGTAGCACGGTCTTCACTTAGACCATCAACCCAAAAAACACGACCATTGACCTTAATAGGTACTTCTCCGGTATTGCGGGCGTGTTCTATGCATACTCCGTTCTGTTGCTGTATGTCTATGAGCGAGTAAATAGCCTTGTGCCCATAACTGTGAGGTTTGTTTCTGTGAATGACGGCTAAGGTGTCTTTAGGCATGAAATTATTCGTGAACACACTAAAGCACAATGAAGCGATTGTGGTTGCGACTTACAGCGAGTTGCAGTTGAAACGGTCTATGTACATCCTTCTAAAGGTTTGGAAACATACTCTAAGCACGCGCACATCATTCACGCAATAACGCTCACATTCATCAGCTATGTTGTCAGGATTAGCTTCATTAAAACTGTTGTAGTAGCGGTCAAAATCTTCACGCTCACTATCACTCATGTTGGTGTAGTTAGAATAATGTTTGGGGGGTAGGTAGTCCTACGTAACTTATTGTGTCGCTAGTAAGGAAAGTGTAAGGGAAATACCCTATAGAAACTTCGGCAGCTACACCCATCACCTTGGGTAGCTTGGCTAGTTTACAAGGTGTGAATAATAAAAAATCTTTAAACTGAACATTACCTCTTATCTGCATTTGAATAAGCTTGTTTCCCCTTTTCAGGGGATCGACTCGTGTTCAAGCAGCTCCTTATAAAGGAACTGTGTGTCAAATTTTGCCCAGTTATGGGCAAGAATATATAGTCATTTTTTTTTAACTTGTCCTCTAACTTGACAATATAGGACACAAAGAGTTTCACAGGGCTGTCGTGTGCGATCGTTTTAAAAACGTTTGTCCGTTTACCGCATTTGTGACACTCATCACACTCAACCTCCATGGACTCATCGCAGAGAGTCTGGATCACGAGTAGATGTGGGATAACCTCTTTGGTTTTAGGGTTTGTGTAAGTTTCTCTATCGTAGTACACGGTTACACAGGGTTTATTTTTAGGCTTAGCCTCTTTCATATAACATCCATGCTTTACTCCATCCGCCTTGTATTCCTCTTGGCATGTAGAACAGTGAATTTCATCACATTTGTGCTTGAATTTTCCCCAACTATCCATTATGTGAAACATACCACATCAACAGATTCTCATTTTCCGGCAAGTGCCATTCGATTTATGGAGCTCAAAGCATTTATTATTGAAAAATGTACGTCTGCACACATTACATTCCCTCTTCTCGGCTTCAACTACACGACTTTCACATTTGGCGCTTTTACACTGCTCACATACCATGTGGTATTCCTTACAGTGTTTCACTATATTATCCATCCGCAAACTCGAGATACCCCTTACAAAAATCATGATGCCTTCCATATTTTCGACTTTTATCATAACTAGCGTAGAGAGTCCTTATATTACGGATGGGGAGCTACGTTGTTCCTGACAATCCTAAAATAAGTAGGGGTCTTGTACGATCTTGCACACAGCTTTTAAAAATATACACAGTCCTACGACGATCATCCATTCCAAATACAACTACACGAACATTCATTTCCTGCTCCACCCTTCTCAACTCTTCCTGACCCATATTAAACTCAAACTGAAGCTTACAATCTGAAGCCAGTTTACGGGCACGCTGCACAATCGTAGGCAGCTAGATATTATACGCGACTGTATTTAACACAGTGAACATATGAGCTAAGACTATTGCTATAAAGCCGCAACCACAATCGACGTTTATATGCTTTCGGTAAATAAGCGAAGAATTAAAATTAAGAGTATAAGGTGTGGCACTATAACTCACAACCCGGAATACTCTGTCAATATCTACCGTGAAGTTGTCTATATTGAAGGCTGTACTACTTTGAAAGGCCTGCAATATACGGCCGAAGATATATTCTATTTTTACAGCGGCCAAGCGTCTGAATGGTATTACTACCCAAAAATCATCTAGATCCCCGTCATCTGACCGGAACCCGAAGGACAACCTAGTCCTGACTTCACGTTCGTCGGGGTTCTGAATGGCAAACTCCACAATACGTTTAACTACGCCCCGCAGTCCGTGTTCAACATCGTTGGTATACAGGGTTCCAGGGTCAACCCTGACTACGTACCGACGTCTAGTCAGGGCCGGGGTAGGGTTAGTGGTGCGCACCAGTTCGAATGTTATACCTTCCTCTACAGAGCGAGAAGCTGCTGGTGTGGAGGATGTACCCGGAATTGAACATGAATAAGGGTGGTACAAATTTAATTGAGGAGGGAGCTAGTGTGTGGGTTGTGTTGTAAGACGTAGATGGCTGGGACTCTATTATGGGGGTCTAGCAACCGGTGCACTCCTGGTACGTCTTATACCTGACGTGGAAGGTTCTTCATCATCGTGCCTCCGCTTTGAACTGCCACGTGGTGGAGGTGGAGGTGGTGAGGGTTCGTCAGCGGGGGTGGAGTCTGTAGCTACACTGTCATCGGGGTCGTGTGTAATATCGATGTTGGAGTGCTGTACATCGTCGTCATTCACGGTTCTGTGGAAGAAAAACAAGATTGTAGAATATAAGGAGCAACACTTAAATTTTGTTATATTTTGTAAATGTTCCATTTAGGGGTGTGACATGTTAGAGATAGAATCTGTAGAAAAATTCAGGTTCACAAGCCCATCCACATGTGTTATATCTACCCCTACAGGATGTGGAAAAACTGTGTTTATGCTTAAAATCATTAAAGATAAGGGGAAGATGTTCTCAAAATTTGTGCAGAAAGTAATATGGTGCTATTCGACGTGCCAATCAGTGTTCAACGAGTACCAAGATGATATTTTGTTCCACAAAGGCGTATATGACATTAAATTGTTAAAGGGAAATGAGCATACAGTCATTGTAATTGATGATCTCATGTTGGAAATGGATAAAACGTTTGCCGATACATTTACAATGTTCTCCCACCATCTCAACATAAGTGTATTCTTCATCAATCAGAATCTATTTTTCAAAAATAGATACATGCGTGATGTGTCGTTAAATACACAATATCTAGTCTTATTCGCGCAACGCAGAGATGTGTCACAAATTGGGGTATTAGCCAATCAAATGTTCCCGAATTAGCGTAAGGAGTTTTTCGAAGTTTATAAAGAAGCTACAAATCAGCGTTACGGATATTTGCTTTGTGGCCTTCACTCGCAAAACACGTTTAGGGTACTTCTAAGAACGAATATATTCCCAAACGAGCCTGTAACGGTGTATATTCCAGAATGACAAATAGGCTAAAGAAATAACATGACTTAATAAAAATCTATCATTCACTGCCCTGGGCATTGCAGCAGATGTTTGTTAAAAATATCGACTCTGACTTTTCAAAATGCATCTGAGAAATCTGCCTTAATGTTATAAAATGTAATGTGTCAATGAAATACCCTCAGAAGGCTCGCCTACGCCGTTACAAGAACATAATACGTACGCTCGCTCGTAAAAGTCAAACTGTTGGGAAGAAAAAGCGAATTATTGTACAAAGAGGGGGATCATTCCTCCCCATCTTATTTTCAGTTTTGGGACCTTTACTGACTAGATTAATATAATGAAGAAAGTGGTAGTGATTCCTAACGAGGTGTATGCTTCACTGCAAAGTTCAAAGAGTCCAGGCACGGTTCTAGAACCCCGTAAAAGCAGGCTTAAAAGAATGGAAAGCGAATTGTTAGACCTATCAAGAGAGTGAAAAGTAACCTGATGAGAAAAGGATCTTGTATCAAGAGACTCTGCAGAAATTTCTTCATGAATACGAAGATTATAAGAATCCGACAGAGCTCCCCGTGGTTATTAGGCACAGCGCGAGAAACGATGAACATGGCGACATAGGACCTGGGGCCGACGTTAGAGATGACCAGCCAAAGAATAACGGAACGCAACACATCGAGCATGTATTAAAATGCAGTCTCCCACATACATTGAGGAATAAAGGCTTAAGTCTTTATAATTTATTGAGTGAGGACCCCTTCATACACAGGGCCGATACAGGCGAGGTCATTGTTAAAGGAACAAGGGTACAGGGATCGAATATCGTCGACATTGTCCATGATCTGGTGAGAAAGTGGGACAGGCCCTAATCATCAGGATGGAAGCATATTAAAGCAAGACTACAACAAATAATGTCCCCAAACGATTGATAGGAAATTTGAATAGGTTAAAAGACTTGGAGCAAGTCTCGCATGTGTCACAACTGAGTACGCCATCACCCCCAGCAGTAGCATCTCCGAAGAGGAAAAAGAAAAAACAAACAAAAACGGCCAACCCTATCCACGTGTCTCTAAAATATGCAAATGGCTAACATAGTAAGAAAACGCTATTATGACATTTCTTGCCCATCCTCCTATGGCGGTGTTGATAGAGTGTACAGAGTTGTTTACAATGATGGAGTAGGGAAAAAATGTTCAGAGGTTTTTGCGGGAGCAGGATGCTTATACATTTCATAACTTGCAGAGCTGGGCACTTGCGGTTTTTTTTGCGGTACTGCGGTACTGCGGTACTACCGTGTTGGTCGGTACCGCGGAAAGTACCGCTGGAAATTTGAATGCGGTAGCGGTACTGCTGTACTTTCAGCGATCCTTTGCGGTACTGCGTTATGCGGTACCGGTTTGGTAGTGCGGTAGTAGTACCGCAGTACCGCAGTACCGCAAAAAACGCGCAAAAAAACGCAAGTGCCCAGCTCTGAATTATCATAAGCCGGTGAGAAAAAGGTTTAAAACAGCCAGGACAACAGCGGCCTCGATTGTCTCTATTTGGCAAGCAGATCAGTATATAATGAGGGCTATCGTTACATCCTATTCATAATAGATTTATTCTCTAGATATCTGTGGCTAATTCCTCTGAAAAATAAATCGCCTGAAACAGTTGCTAAAGCTACCAAAACGATGATGTTGAAAGAAAACAGGGTTCCAGGCTATTTTTGTACGGATATGGGAAAAGAACTTATAGGCCGAACTTTTCAGAACATGTTGGCAAGGTTTAATATCAGTTACTACACTAACAATTCTATACATAAGGCCTCTTTAGCTGAAAGAGTTCAACGTACCATAAAGGAGCGCTTGCATTGCTATTTTACAGATAAAAACACATACAGATATATAAACATTCTGGGACTATTGGTCTCGTCATACAACCGTTCACACCATCGCGCGATTGGGGCAACAACTAACGAGGTTTTAGAAAGAGGTACGCACACAGAGTGTGAGATGAGAAGAGATATTCGTAGAGCACCGCCACACTCTACACGTTTGAAAATCAATGATTATGTAAGGCTATCGCGTTCGGGAAACAAATTCGCGAAGGGATTTGAGCAAGGATGGACACGTGAAATTTTTAAAGTTTGGGCTATGAGAGTTCAAGGCGAGATAATGATGTATTACGTTGAAGATTTGAATGGGGAAGAAATCGCAGGAGGCTTTTATCGAGAGGAATTGCAGAAAGTGACATTCAATTTAGGAAAAAACGTGTTTAAAATTGAGCAAATTTTAGGCAGCAAAGGTTCAAGAAAGAGAAAAGTGTACCTTGTGAAATAGTTATGGTACCCAGATAGCTTCAACACCTATTTAAAAGCTGATGCAATAATGAAGCTTAAATTGTATGCAACATGGGGCCTAACCACTTCTATGTCACACTCCCTTCCTCTTCTTCTCTGTCTGTACATCCTAACAACACACTAGCCAACTTTGTAACAGAACTTCATGGGCCCACTGAATTGGAACGTGATTCGTATGGGGTGGGGTTATGTGAAATTCAGCTATCCACCAGCTTCTTAAGTAGTGATTATAGAGAACCCGTTTTCGATTCTTAGAGATCGCGATGAGTGTGAAAAGGCAGGGGTAATTAGGGATGAAACCTTGCGTACCAACCCGGAGTGTGGAGGCCCTGTATTACACAACAGTAGTAACACTAGGCTCGGGTCGTTATAGTGCGGCTGAGGATGTTGTGAGAGACTTAAACGGAAGTTTAAAAATCTCAAATTTTACGGCTCATTTAGTATACAAAATCGTAAACAAAGAAACCCCTGCACATGCTCTGACTCTAAAATCACAGGATAATAGAAATATTAAAGACAAAGGAATGTTGCAAATTATAACCGAGGGCCGATATGGAGCAGCGTTCCAAAGAGATACCTTTCACGAGGCACAACATGACTTGTCCAGCTTAATGTATCTGTTGAAATTGAAGAAATTGGGTGATGGCTATCCATCCCCAGAAATGTACTATATTTACAGTAATATCGTGGAGCATCAATTTGTTTGGGATACGCAGGCGCGTCTGCTCCGCATTGCACACATTCCCAACCACATAGAGAAGTGCTTGAGCATTACATATGACAAGCCCCATTATATGAATGTTGCGACTAATCTACTAAGAAATATCTCAATATATATATAAGAACGAGTGAGGGAAAAAATTTCCCATTCGGTGATGGGAGCTTAACAGTAAAGCTACACTTTCGTCGCATTCAGTTATAATGACCCGAAAGCCTATATATCGAAGCATTTCATAATTCTTTATTGCTGGCTAGGAGGCCCCAATCTCTACGTTTTTAAATGTGTTCGTAACAATACATTGTATTAGAAATCGAATCCTCAAGGCAGTGTTTAATTCGAGAATTGCACTGAAGAAAGTTTACTTTAATCCGTGAATAGTAAGATTTAATATGATTCAAAAGCTGGTTTAAAATTACATTAAATATAATGCAGTAATGTTGAAGAGAGAAATTATTTAGAGTAAATCATATTAAATCCACTTATTGAATTGTAGGAGGTGTAATTAAATGGGTTATACCATAAATTCCATTTTTTATAAATACGCATAGAAACCGATATTTATTGGGCATGCCCTACTAAAACTTAAAATCTAGTTTTAAAATAGTTATATTAATTTTTTTTGTACCAAAGTTTAAATATATATTTGTCTTAAAGATAAATTTGTATTCTGGCAACTAATCTTAAAACATGATAGGCTAAAACGCGAAAATAATTGGGTAAAAACGGAAAAATGAAACAGTTACCCCTAATTTAATTTCTCTTTTGTTTTAAAAAAATATATTCATGCTTTTTATGTTATAGTTTAAGAATAAAATTGTATATTATGGCGAAAATTTGTTTTGGCATTAAACTTAGTTTATCTTATTCGATTTTTTGTTTAAAAGGTCACTTGCCAAACGTCAAATTGGCCTCGTGGTGTTCCACCATGAGAAGTTCAATAGAAAAACTCTTAGCGTTGCCCTTTTTTTGAGATTTCGAGACCTTGTCGGTCTCTCTCTTGGCCCCATAAACGTATTTGTTTATGTTTAATAGCTCTATCTATTGGGTTGTATTTATAAACTTTGTTGGTCTACCAGGAGTTGTTGTTGTGGTGGTGGTTTTGGTGCGGTGGTGTTGGTTGTGGTGCTGTGGCGGTGGTTGTGTAATACTGCTGAGAGGTCTTAAGGTCTAGACGCTTGGTTGTAGCCCTCATATCGGATACGCGGTGTTGATGGGATGAGCTCCTAAAAGTCTTCTACTTAGATGATTGGTGGTGATGTGTTGTGTTTTTTTTGTGTGGTGGTTATGCTATATATTTTACTATTGGGGCTTTATATGCATCTGTTTATATATATATATATATATATATATATCAGGTCATCCCATAAGTAATGTCGTTTTTTAGATCGGAATTGGAAGGACAAAAAAAAACTCAACTGAAACTTTTTAATCTAGTATATATTTTCCATCGGAATCATGACACTCTGCCAACGTCCTACAAGCTTTTCAATGCCATGTTTATAAAATTCAGGCGGTTTTGAGGCAAAAAACGTACAAAGACTGGTGTGCAGGTCATCTAAAGAAGTATACTGTTTCTCGTCAAGATAGTTTTGCAGACTCCTGAAGAGATGATAATCTGAAGGCGCAAGGTCTGGAGAATATGGAGGATGTGGAAGTTTTTCCCACCCAAGCTCCTCAATTTTTGCAGAAGTGATCCGAGCGGTATGAGGACGTGCGTTGTCGTGGTGGAACACGATTCCTTTCGGACTAATCAAAGAAGGTCTCTTTTCTTTTAGTGCAGTGTTCAATCGATCCAGTTGTTGACAGTAGACTTGAACGGTGATTGTTTGGTTGTGTGGTAAGGTTTCAAAGTGTATTACACCACCTTTATCGCACCAAACACTAAGCAACACCTTCCGAGGGTGAAGGTTTGGTTTTGGCTGTGGTGTCGCTGGTTCTTGGGCACAAACCCACTGTCGACGGCGTTTAACGTTCTGGTAGAGTATCCACTTTTCATCACCAGTCACTAAACGGTGCAAAAACGGATCTTGGAGTTCACAGGATATGAAGAGCTGTGCTAATGTTTACCCGCACCCTCAGATTGTCGACCGACAATTCATGTGGCACCCATTTTCCTAACTTAGGCACTCTCCCGAGTTGTTGCAAATGTCGATGGATGGTGGACGGGGATGAATTGAGTTTCTGGGCCAATTCTTCGACAGTTGTTGAACAGTCTTCAAGTGCGGCTAAAGTAGGTCATCATTAAACTCAGCAGGGTGTCCAGAGCGTGCTGCATCTGTCAAAGAGCAGTCACCATTCCTAAGCTTTGGAAACCATCTTTGACATTTCCTCACATGCAGAATATCGTTGCCATAAACGTCCTGAATATTTCGCGTTGCTTCAGTATCACTATTCCCTTTTTTGAACTCGTAAAGCATTATATGGCTGATATGCTCTTCTGATACCGCCATGTTTATGAGGGGATCACATAAAGCAAAACATACGTCTTCACTGGTCAAGGTCTGTAAAGTATGTAGCGAAACACGATAGATCTCCTCTTAGATATAACCTTCGGAAAATTTATGCTTAAACCGAGTTGGACTAGTTTAAACTTAATCTATCGTAAAAAACGACATTACTTATGGGATGACCTGATATATATAAATTATATATATATATGTATCTTTACCCTCCCACCTCTATATGACCTCGATTGACAAGTAGTAAATATAATGTACGTAAACCAGAAGAAGCGTCGAATTAAAATCAATATTTTAATACCTAATTTGAACTTTCAGGAAACCTAATAGGTTTCGCTTCCTCATAAGAATTCCTGCATTAACAACTTCGCAATAGTTTCTCATTACTCTTTGTGAGGTATATTATAAAACTAGAAATCTCTTCACTACGCCCCACTGATTGCTAAATCAATGGCAGTATATCTCTGAGAAAAGCCAACCATTTACCTTCGATGTACGACCTCTGCACAAGATAGAAAATATTGACTTGTGCTCATGGTCAACTTTGGTAATATCAGATAATGAGATTCCATGCCTGTGCTGTCACGGATTTGTTGTTTCTGTGAGTGTGTGTGTGTGTGTGTGTGTGTGTGTGTGTGTGTGTGTGTGAGAGAGTGAGAGAGAGAGAGAGAAACAAAAATGAGCAAGAAATGTCAAAGCCATGACACAAAAACTAAAACAAAAAATAAATAAATAAATAAAAATAGCAAACTCCTTAAAATATTTTTTTCATTATTTTTTTTTTGGAGTGGATCAAGTTTTATTCCTTTTAATCGTTTGAAGACTAACCAAAATCCCTGAAACATTTTACAACTTATTCTGAAGCCTTACTTTACGCACACGAGATACAATCACACAATACACTAACACACGGCACCTTTACACATGGCAAGTTAACACACTAATATTTGAAATGTAAATGAATAACACCAATATATATATATATATATATATAATATATATACATATACACACATGTGTGCGTGTGATAAATTAGAAGAAATTAACTTGCTGCTTAAGCCAACTGGCGGATTTCAAGATCTAAGCCAAGTGATGCTACCTGAGCTCTCATTAAGCTTCTGCATCTCGCAGAAGCTGGATGGTCTCTTCCTCTCTCTCCTCTCTCTCTCTCTTAGGTTAGGTATACCCCTTTGGGGGGTGAGGCCGTCCCAACTTCTCCCCAAAAGAGGTTAGGTGGACTCCCTCAGCTTGCTGGGGGAGTTCACCCCTTTTTGGGGGGCACCCTGTGGGTTGGCACTGGGGTAGGGGGTTGGCACCTTGCAATAAGGGGTGTGGGGAGGGTGGCACTGGCACTCACTTGATCAACATTGCAATTGCTCTGCACTCTAACCTTTTGCGGCCATACTACTGCTCTCACAAACGAGTTTATGCTGACACAGGAGATAACAGAAAATAACAGAAAAAATAACTGGCTAGATCTTGTATTCACGAATAACACGAACTTGATTGCTGATATAAAAATAACCCCAACCATTATCTCAGACCACAACTTAATCGAGATATCAACAAATATGGCGACAACATTGAAAGACAATACACATATTGAAGAAAGAAGCAAATTTGGGCCTTTAAGTTAAACTCCAAGACTATAAATTGGGAAGCAATCAGATCACACATGGCCCAAATAGAGTGGAGAACAGTTTTAGAGAATAAAACAACTGAACAAATGCTAACAACCTTGGAAGAAAAGACGCTGAGAGTTTTAGAAAAATATTCTCCAAAATCACAACCTAAAGGAAAGAGGAGCTGGCTAGAGAGGCAAAAGAGAAGAATATTCCGCAAAAGAAAGAGAGTGGAGGCGAAGTTAGCCAACTGCGGAGATAACAATGCCAGGAAAGTAATAAAAGAAAACTAGAGAGTATCGATAGGGAAATACAAACCCTGATTAAGGACCATACAGAGAGGGGGGGGGAAAGGCGGTAGAAGCAATAAAAGAAAATCCAAAATACTTCTATAGCTATGCGAAAAGGAAAACAAAAACGCACGCCGCTATCGGGCCTTTAAGAAAAAGAAATAATGAACTAACAGACGATCTAAAAGAAATATCTGAAACATTGAGAGCCCAGCATGAATCAGTCTTCAGTATCCAAAAAAGTGACAAAGCGATACCTGTCATAGCTGCATTCTTTGAAGAGAAATTGCAAAGAGAATATATAACAGACTTTGATTTTACCCCAGAAGATGTAGCGAGAGCTATAGGACAAATGAAACCACATTCAGCTGCAAGTCCGGACAAATGGGACGCATTATTGATTAAAAACTAAAAATGAAATAGCTACACTATTATAATGGTTAAGGAGAAAATCCCTAGACACTGGGGAAATACCGAGCATCTTGAAAAGAGCAAACATTGTCCCTATATATAAAGGCGGGGATAGATCTCAAGCAAAGAACTATAGACCAGTGTCATTGACGTCCCACCTCACCAAAGTATTTGAAAGAATAGTTTGAGAGAAAATCTATGCTTCTTAAAAACACTGAAAAGATTCAACGAAAATCAGCTCGGATTCCGATCAGGAAGATCATGCCTGTCACAATTTATAGATCACTATAACAATATCCGAGGTACAGTTGCCCGCATATGTAATGTTAGCCCTGTTCAAAAATCAACTTTTTCTTATTTTCATAGGTTTCTGTACTTTTTCCCATGCTTTTTTACCTGGAAAGGCCGACAATCACAACCATTTTGACCTAGGTTGTTGGGAAGCATTGCCGCATGGAGCTTTAAGTTTTCGGCCTTGAAATCGGCCAAAAGCACCAGTTCCGGGGTCCCTTGAATCATGTTTTGCACTATAACTTTTTATCTAAACAAGATAGAGCAACAAAATAGGCACCAAATTAAAGTGTTTTTAATCCTCTTTCTAACTTATACAATTATGATAGTCTTGGAACAAGAAATGGCACATTGGTACATACAAAGATTTCAGAAATATCACAAAATTCGTTTTCTCACACTCAAGGCAGACAAGGCGCCTTATTCATGACACAAATTTGAGATTAACATTTTGTCACAAGTCTATTCGATCAAGAAGTGAAGATAAGATGATATTTCATAATGACATTTACACAGTCAGTTTGTTGAGAGTTTGTTTCTTGAAGCTGTCAAAGCGGCGTCTGTTGAACTCCACAGCTTGAAGGAGATAGTCCCTTTGCTTGGCATCTGTTGTTATGACATTTGCAAAGTAGCTCATCATCTTGACACCAGTTCAGCAATGTCATTCACCGCTTTCAGATTCTTAACATAGTCCAACGCTTTTCTGTAGTCCTCATTCTGTGGCCAAGACGTGACAGGTTCCAGGAGCCACTCGGATCCAATGTTCAGTGTGTCCAGCAGGAAATGTGATTCTGGGCCAATGAGATCAACCAGGGTGGTCTTAGCTGTGACTCTCTGGAATAGAGGCTTTCCTGTTCTGAAGCTGTCTGGCTTCTCAGTGGCATGTAACTGGGCAGCAATGTCGTGCTTCAATGTATCACTCAATCTACTGCTGAACAGGGCAAATGGCACGACTTCCTGCGTCAGGTACCATTTGTGGTTTTCCATCTTATTAAGTACTGCATCAGCAAGCTCTGGGTCAGTTTTCTTGTACTTCAACATGTCCTGGATTAGACTTAGATCATTCACGGGAGCATCTGCAGCAGACATTGACATCATCCATACAGGAGTGTAGAACAGCGCAAGGAAGGTGTTGAGTCTTTCCAGCTTTGATACAGTGTCTTCGTCGTACTCAAGTTGATCTGCAAACATCAGCATTTTCATGGAGTACAGGTTTCTGGCCATCCATCTGGCCTGATGAATGGCGCCTGGTCGACTCCAGTGAATACCTCGAGGAGGCTTTCCTCCAAGAACAATGACTGTCAGTTCAGCCATTTCCCTGTAGTCGGCTCTTGGAAGCCTTTCTGCTGTTAGAATGTCTTGGAGTATTTCTTCACTGTTCTTCTTCTTTTCCTTCAGCCATTTGCTGTTGATAGCCAGCATCTTTCGGTTTTCCTTGGACAAGTCCGTCCAAACATCCTTCAGATGCTCAAACCAGGGATTATCTGGCCCCTTCACCTTCCCAAACAGCTTCTCCCAAACTGCTCCTACTAGGATTTCCAGGATGTGATGTCGACAGGCCAGATAAAACACCTTTTTGTTCAGCATTTTCTCTAGCAGTTTGGCAGCTCCTCTGTGAACTCCACTGTTACTGGATGTAGTGTCAAAAACAAGGGCAGTAACATTATCCGTAAGTTCCCATGTCTCCAGTAAATCCATTGAAGCCTCAGCCTGAGCTGTGCCAGAAGAATTGTCGATGACAGGTACTCCCAATAACTTTCCTTCAGTGTATGAAGGTGGACCAGACACTAGCACAGCTAAAGTCTCTGAGGTACTTCCATGTTCACTGCCCAAGACATCTTTGAGCAACTTTCCATCCCAGTGTAAGGCAGCGTACTGTGGGGGGTTTTCACAAAACTTGGACATGTGACTCTGGCTGATATTATACCTGGACAGCATTCTGTTGCGACGTGTTGTTGAGGTTGAGATGACGAAGTTATCCAGATCAGCCCCTCCAGCTTTCAAGGTGGCAGAAACCATGGCAGTAACTTGATTGTCTGATAAACCAAGACGATCAGCTGTATTGCAGATGACATCACATTCCATGACCTTCCTTGGAAACGTCAAAGTCACACTAGTCACAGTGTCTTGATGGTGAGAACATCCAGGACGAGGCTGATGGTAATCCATGTCCTCTGTGTTAGCGTCGTTGTCAGTTGAGTCACCCCAGGTAATGTCATCCACATGAACAACTGCCTCTTGTTCTGCTGCAGCTGTAAAATAGTACAACATGTTAAGACAGTAATTGTTAAGTACATGCTAAATATCGCAATGGAGTAAAACTTAAAACTTTTTGTAACGTTCAAAGTAATTAGTTTTACCTTGTTCTTGTCTATGCTGCAGTCTTTCATTCCTCGCTGCTTGCTGCAGGGATCTTGTCTCAAAAATCTTGTCATCACCAGACATATGACCTTTCTTCTCAGTCTTTTGGTCTTCGTAGAACCTGATATCCTCATCTTTCTTCTCTCTGGATAACAGTCCGTTGTTCTGTATTTCCTGGATTGTATCTGGAGCTCCTATATCGAACAGGCTGTCTAATTCCAGCACAAATGCTCCTCTTTTTCCTCCAGGGTTACTTGCTCTTCCTTTGCTTTTCACCAGAGCACGATGTTTCTCATGTAGTTTCATGAAGAGCTTCATTGCGTTGTACTTGGTCATTGTCTTGATCCTAGCCATCTGCCAGAATGGGATGATAGATTCAACTGTTTCATATGCAAGGTCTTGAACCATGGGCCTCCCTGCATTTTCCGGTAAATTCTAAAGATTAAGGAAATACTGGAACGCCTGTCTGTTGTTGGGAAGCTGGAAACCACTGATAAAAGCTGAAGGGTATCCAACCAGGAAAGTTTCAGTGAGAGATCTGGTAGATGGCCCAGTTGACACCTGCCTGTGGACAGTACGTGGAGGTTCTGAGATATCAACTGTGCGCCCACGGAGCTCCCTCAGCTCCTTGCTTAATGCCATTGTGAAGTTGTAACTTGTAGATGGTTTTCTAGATTCTGATTGAGTTTCTGTTGTTTCCTGAAAAATGATAGATAATTATTATTATTATTATTATTATTATTAATTTATTTATTTATTATTATTATTATTATTATTATTATTATTTATTAATTTTATGCTCTCATTTGATACCTAATTTGTTGCTCTATCTTGTTTAGATCAAAAGTTAAAGTGCAAAACATAATTCAAGGGACCCCGGAATTGGCGCTTTGGCCGATTTCAAGGCAGAAAATTTAAAGCTCCATGCGGCAATGCTTCCCAACATCCTAGGTCAAAATAGTTGTGATTTCCGGCTTTTGCAGGTCAAAAAGCATGGGAAAATGTACAGAAACCTATGAAAATAAGAAAAGTTGATTTTTGAACAGGCCTAATGTAATGTCCCACAGGCGAATCCGTATATGTGGCAACGCCGCAGCGATAGTCAAGGTACCCAAACTGGGGGAAGTTGGGGTGGAGGGGGGACAATCGAGTCCAACAATATATAACATTGACATACAGGTAAAGCGCCGTTCAAAAATTACCTAAAGCTATTTTTGCTAAATCCTGACGACCCCCACGGTAACGTTCCGTAACGTGTGGGGTGTGGGGTGGGGGAAGTGTTACATAACATCTTAGGGGGTGCCTGGTCTAGTATTACAGAACGTTCCTGGGGGATCTGAGGCGTAAAGTTTCAGCAAAAATAGCGTTACGTAATTTTTGAACCGTCCCTAATTATAATGTAATGTCGGAGTTCAACGCTGTTCACGATCATATTAATCATTTATCTTTATGAATACAATGTTTACTAGTCTTATACAGTTATAAGGTTCCATTACGATTACTGCAAGTCTATATGAACAGATACCACACTACAACTTTTTATATACTAGTGAATTTGAACCAAAAATAGACATTTCACAACCATCATCATCATCAGCCAGACTCTGTACTCAACGGACGCATTTCATGAGCTCTCTGATATTGCATCTACTTTTGCATATTGCTGAGAATTTTACTTTTGGACAGTTTTGAATTTTATATACTTGCGTTTATATTCACGTTGTTATAGTTAAGTAATTGAATATTAGTGGTTTTTAGCGATTTAGAAGTTTTCATAGCGTGCCGGCTTAATTTAACTTACACTTGTGACGGTTTAAACTAATTTTTAACTTCGCGATGCCGTCGCAGAAAGCGTCGTGTGTTAGGTGTAGGGTAAACCGGTGGTATTCGGAATTTAAGGATTATAACGGCTGTCCTATGGCGATTACCGAGAGATCAGTTTGTTTCTTTTGCGAGTTAATGGAGGAATTAGTTGATATAAAACGCAGTGTACGTGAGGTTACCGAAAGACTTGCAACGCTTGATGAGGGCAGGGGTAGGGCTACGGTTGACGGAAGCCGAACCAATACTAACGTTGAAGACGTTAGTAATTTGAAGGGTGAGGTGCGTAACCTAGTTTCTAGTTTAGGTAGCTTGTCGGGAAGGTTGGATAGAGTTGAGGAAGAGGTTAAGGTTAGTCCGAGAGTAGTAGATGGTAAGGGATTTAGGGAAGTTAAGGGTGGAGCTAGGCCGCGTACGTTAGATGATAGGAATCCCCCCATATCGAGGTTTCGAACCCTTTCGCACATTTGGAAAGGGACGTGAATGAGGGGGAAACAATTTTAATTGGGGACTCTTTAGTGCGCCACATGGACAAAGAGTTCGTTGAACGGCATCCAACCAAGAGGAGCAGGGTCTGTCTTCCAGGGGCCAGGGTTGACAGAGTTAGAGGCGAAGTGGATAGGATTGACGTTGCCTCCCGTCACTTGATGTTGGTGACGATGGTAGGAGGCAACGACTCGTATAGGCCCGATACGAGAGTACCTGACCTTTTGGAGATATATAGGGGGTTAATTAGGTCCCTGAAGGCGAGGTCAGATAGGTCTTTAGTTCTAGGTATTACCCCTAGACACGGGTTGGGTCTTAAGATTACGTCAAAAACAATATTTTTGAATAATAAATTAGAAGAGATTTGTGCTGAGGAAAATGTACCCTTCGTAAAGCTGTGGTCCGAATTCAGTGATCCTAGCCTTTTTATAAAAGATGGGGGTGCATTTTAATGAAATAGGTAATGCTAGGCTAGGTAGGTTAATATATGAAAACGTGCGAAAGCTGTATAGGTCGAAGCCTTCTTTAAACGTTTTGGGTCCGGGGAACGCGGGCCCGTGGTAAAAAATAACTTAAACGTCTTTTATTGTAACGCGCTTAGTATTAGAAATAAATTAAATGAATTTAAGGCTACAATTTATTCCGGCAACTATGATATAGTTGCTATCACTGAAACTTGGTTAAATACCGTGACTCGGGACTTGTTTGGGGAACTTGATATACCGGGTTTTAAACTCTTTACTAATGATAGGTTACATACGTTTGGTGGAGGCGTTTTGCTGTACATTCGTAATTCCCTTAGGGCTATCGAGGTTGATAGATTTTCCGGCAGCAATTAATGCGATATGTGTTGAAGTTAGGGCGCGTAGTATTAGTTTTAATTTTGTTGTTGTTTATAGACCTCCCATTCAACCCCTCTATACAGATACAAGATTTTACTGACTTCTTGGTAATTTTATTGACAATCGGAATAGTATAATTGTCGGAGACTTTAACTGCCCTAATGTTAATTATGAGACTTTTACTGGTAATGAGGAGGGTTTGAGATTGGTTGAGTTCATGGAAGATAACTTTTTACGACAGATAGCTACCGAACCAACGCGCGGTGACAATATTTTAGATTTGGTGATGACGAACCGCGAGAATATAGTCGAAGGTTTAGAAGTAGGCGAGAGTTTAGGATGTAGTGATCATCAAATTCTTAGGTTTAAGTTATTGATAGAAAACACAAAGGATAGTAACGTAATAGAAGTCCCTGATTTTCGTAGGGCTAATTTTGATAGTTTTGGGGATAGGATGAGAGTAGTGGACTGGGATAACTTATTTATGGGTAATGACACAAATTTGGGTTGGGTGGTGTTTAAAGAAAGTTTTATGAATATTGAAAGGGAGTTTATTCCTCGTAGGCCCAAGCGCGCTAGAAATCATGTTAGGCCGAAGTGGTGGACTAGGGAAATAGGCGAGTTCATAAACGAGCGTAATAGAGCGTATAGACTTAATAAGCGCAATGGCACGGCAGCTAACTTTAATAGATATATCGAGCTTAGACGTCAGGTTACAAGATCAATTAGGAATGCCAAGCGTAATTTAGAGATACTTATAGCTGCGGATAGTAAACATAATCCAAAAAAGTTTTTTGAATACGTTAATAATCGTAAGCCGGTAAAAGATAACATAGGCCCTCTAGTGGATGTTAATGGCGCTTTGGCTTCTGACGCTCAGGCGATGGCGGGTATTTTCAATAACTTTTTTGCGACAGTTTTTACCGTAGAAGACGTAAACAATGTCCCCAACGTGGACGATATTGTTCCATTTAGTAGCGAGACTATTTTGGATGAAATAACTGTTTACGGGGCTGAGATTGCGCATTATATCGATAGGCTAAAAATTAGCAAGGCTCCAGGCCCTGACGCTTTTTATCCCAGAAATATGAAAGATTTGAAAGACGTTATCGTAGGCCCCTTAACGAAGATTTTTAATCAGTCACTCGAAACGGGGATTATTCCTGAAGACTTCAAATTAGCCAACGTCACGCCTATTTTTAAAAAAGGCGACCGCGCAGTAGCTAGCAATTATAGGCCCATTAGCTTAACGTCAATTGTCGGTAAACTTTTGGAATCCGTAGTTAGGGATCGTATCATCGATCACTTAGAAAGTAGAGATTTGATTAATAGTAGTCAGCATGGGTTTCGTCGTCATAGGTCTTGTTTAACTAATTTGTTAGAATTTTAAACGAAATAGTGCGCGAATACGATAGGCATAGAGCAGCTGACGTTATTTATTTAGATTTTAAAAAGGCGTTCGATACAGTTCCGCATAGGAGACTAATTGCGAAGGTCAAAGCGCACGGTATACGCGGTCAGGTAGCTAACTGGTTAGAAGAATGGCTTCGTGCTAGGAGACAGAGGGTCGTAGTTAATGGTAGTGAATCGGGGTGGTTAGATGTAGGTAGCGGTGTCCCACATGGTTCAGTGTTAGGCCCATTGCTATTCGTAATTTACATTAACGACATAGATGTAAGATTGACTAGTAACGTGTCAAAATTCGCGGACGATACTAAAATAGGCGGTAAGATTGTTAACGAGGACGATAGTAATAGGCTCCAAGACGATGTAAATACGATTATGGAGTGGACAGATAAGTGGCAGATACAATTTAACGTAGACAAATGTAAAGTTTTGCATATAGGTTCTCGTAACAATAATTACGCGTACACGATGGATGATAGAGAGTTAGCGAGCGTTGACGAGGAAGTAGATTTAGGCGTACGCGTATCTAAAGATTTAAAGGTTACGAACCAGTGCCTGGAGTCTTGCGCAAAAGCTAATAGGATGTTAGGCTTCATAGCGTGTAATTTCGAATTTAAATCGAAGGATATTATCTTGCTCCTTTACAAGTCCCTAGTCAGGCTTCATTTAGAATATGCCTTTCAGTTTTGGTGCCCGTACTTGCGTGTGGATATTGATAGGGTCGAAAGGGTTCAACGTCGTGCAACGAAACTAATTCCGTCATTGCGCAACAAGCCTTTTGAAGATAGGATTAAAGAGTTAGACCTGTATTCACTCGAAACTAGGAGATTAAGGGGGAAGCTTATTGAAGTTTTCAAAATCGTTAATTACGTCGATAATGTAAATTTTGACAAATTGTTCACTTTCGATAATAGTAATACTCGTAATAACGGATTTAAGTTGCGTGGCAGACGTTTCATTACTAATATCGCTAAAAACTTCTTTACGTTTAAAGTAATTGATAAATGGAATAATCTTCCCGCGTCAGTCGTTACTCTACCAGCGTTAATGTGTTTAAGAACCGTCTTGACAGACATTTTAAAAATATTAACGTTGTTTAAAATTTTAAAAAACAATTAGCAACAGGAGCTCTGGTGGTGGTGGTCGAGGATGAGTCTGTTAACGATGAATGCCAGCTTGTGACATGCCAGCGTGTTATGCCAGCAATAAAATTAAAAAAAAAAAAAAATTAGACTAACACGAACATAGATGTAGCTCGTATCGTAAACTAACCCACTTTTTGTTTAACTTCATCTACCTTTTTTTTTTTCTTATCTCCTTACTTTGCATGTCTGTAACTCTCTCTTCTTGCATGTTTGTAGTTTGCATGGTATGACCGTGAGTTAAGACTGTGTTTGCATGGTTTGTAAGCGTTCTTATTTTACTTCTTTTCATCTTTCACCCCTCTCCTATTTTCTCCGACTAGTTTTCTGACTTTCGGCAGTGGCCGGCGGATGATGATGGCGAGTCTTTTTTCTCTTTTTCTGAATGAATGTTAACCCACGAGTGCTAGGTGTTCCTCCTTACTTAACCCCTTATTCTCTTCTCTTCTCTTTTCTTAACTCTCTACTCTTTCCTTTCTCTTGGGCTAACCTTAGTAGTGGATCTTAGGGTCTTTGTTGGCCTTAGCTTCTGTAGATCTGTAGATCCTCCACACTCCCTCATTCCCCTTCCCTACCCACCAGTCTCGTGTATATTAAATCATTGTAACAATACTAATAAAACTGTTTGTAGAGTCCATGTGCAGCTTTAAACCTTTACTAACTTACGAATCTACACGATGTTAACGCAAGAAATAACAGAAAACAAAAGAAAAAACAACTGCCTAGATTTGGTATTCACAAACAACAGTAATCTAATTGATAATGTAGAAATCTCCCCACCTATGATATCAGACCACAATATCATTGAAATAACAACTAATATAAAGGCAACAGGAAAGGAAAGAACACGCACAACAGAACGAAGCAAATTCGAAATTTTTAATTTTCACTCCAAAGCTATAAACTGGGAAGATGTGACATCCAGCATGGAAGTAATAGATTGGAAAACCATTTTCGAGGCCAAGACAACGGAAGAGATGCTAATGACGTTAGAGGAGAAGACGTTAGAAATTGTGGAAAAACATGTCCCAAAGATACAACAAAGAGGAAAGAGAAGCAGGTTCGAAAGACAAAAGAGGGCATTGTTCCGAAAGAGAAAAAGAGTGACTGCAAAATTAAGTAATTGTAAAGATAACATCAGAAAAATATTAAATGATAAACTACAAAGTATCGATGTCGTCATACAGGAACAAATCGAGAAGCATACAGAAAAAGAAGAAGATGACGCTATAGAAGCGATAAAGGTTAACTCAAAGTACTTCTATAATTTCGCAAAAAGAAAGTCGAAAAACCAAGCGACTATCGGACCTTTAAAAAATGAGAACAGTGATTTATCTGATGATCTAACAGAAGTATCTGAAATATTAAAAGCTCAGTATGAATCATCTTTCAGTATCCCAAAAACTGACAAATTGATTTGCGATAGAAACGCGTTCTTTGAAGAACCACAAGGGGAAAGTATAACGGATTTCGACTTTACGACGGATGATATTACACAAGCCATAGCGAAACTAAAAACACACTCAGCTGCAGGACCGGATAAATGGAATGCCACACTGATCAAAAACTGCAAGAATGCAATCGCTGAGCCCTATACTGGATATGGAGACGATCATTAGACATGGAGAAATACCGGGCATCCTGAAGAGCGCGAACATAGTCCCAATATATAAAGGAGGAGATCGATCCCAGGCCAAAAACTATAGGCCAGTGTCGCTTACATCTCATCTCACTAAAATATTTGAAAGAATAGTTAGACAGAAAATCTATGACTTTTTGGAAACTCAGAAAAAATTCAATGATAACCAACACGGGTTTCGATCAGGCAGATCATGCCTATCACAACTAATGGAACACTACAACAACATTATTGATTCACTTGAAGTAATGAAAACTATGATGTACTGTACACAGACTTTGCTAAAGCGTTCGACAAGTGTGACCACGGAATCATAATACATAACTGAAATATATGGGAATAACAGGAAAAGTAGGGAAATGGATATATAATTTCCTTAGTGAGCGGAGGCAAGTCGTTACAGTACAAGGAGTATCTTCATCAGAATCAGAGGTCCTCAGCTCAGTACCACAAGGAACAGTATTAGCTCCACTACTCTTCATAATCATGCTAACTGACATAGATGAGGACGTTACCAGAGACAGCACAGTAACATCCTTTGCGGATGACACAAAGATCAGTAGAAAATAAGAAACCCAGAAGACATAGGATCTCTACAAACCGACATAAACAAAATCTACAAGTGGACTGAAGACAACAATATGAAGTTTAACACCGAGAAATTTCAGCTATTACGGTACGGAAAAAGAGAAGACCTAAAGTGCATGGAATATTATACCCCAAATGGACAGGAAATTCAGAGAAATTCCAGAGCAAAGATTTAGGGTTGTAATGACAGATGATGCGAAATTTGAAACACAAAATAAGATAGCAGTAAACAGAGCAAAGAGAATACGGTCAGATATTGAGACCTTTAAACGAAGGGATAGGAATGTAATGATTCCTCTACTGAAAACCCTGATCATACCCAAATTAGAATACTGCTCGGTCCTAACTTCCCCATATAAAAAGAAGACATTAGACAGCTGGAGGGGATCCAAAGAAGCTTCACAGCCAAGATCAATGGGTGCAAAGAACTAAATTACTGGGAAAGGTTACGAGAACTAGACCTATATTCACTGGAAAGGAGAAGAGAGAGATACACCATTATTTACACTTGGAAAATAATGGAGAAACTAGTCCCTAATCTTACTCTGAATCCCATAACTCCCCAAACAACGATGGAAAGTAGAAGCGGTAGACTGTGTCGTATTCCCAAATTGAAGGCGAGACAGGGAACATCCTTAACCCTGAAAGAAAATAGTTTTGTAGTGAGAGGACCAAAACTGTTTAATCAGTTGCCCAAAGACCTAAGAAACACGAAGGGAGTTGCAGTGGAAAACTTCAAAAGAAGACTAGACGCCTGGCTCAGAACAATCCCCGATGAGCCGGGCGTACCTGGCTATGTGAGGTGGAGAGCGCAAGAATCCAACTCACTACTTCACCAGGCCAACTCGAGAGGAGGGGCGACAAGCTTGACCTTCGCGAAATGAGAAATCATCGCGCGGAACCTTTGTAAGGTTGTAAGGTATATATATATGTATATGTATGTATTGACATTGAGCGATAAAAACGTTTAGACAGTGTGAGAGAGAGCGAGGTAGAGGGGCAGAGAGAGTTAGTGGGAAATGGCTTTTCGATTGTTACACAAATAACTTATTAACAATTTCGATCTGAATAACAGTAACTGATTATCAAAATCACATAAGAATAATCCACGGTTATACTAACATAAACATATTTATATATACTTATAAATTCATACAATATTATACTAATGTTTGTGAAATGACGTTGATCGGCCAATTAATAGTGTTTTTCAGATTGTATTTGTATTATCAATGTGGAGATATAATGATTTAATCATGATCGACAGATAAACACTCTAATGTTTTCCAGATTTCCTGTTCCATTATCTATGCGGAAATATTATTAGATCTTAACAAGGAATCTATATATATATACTGTATATATACACAATAAAACACCAATTCTTTATTACAACAAATATGCAATGGTTGAGAATGTTTCACAAAATAGTTTATCATGCAAAATGATAGTCATACAAAATTACAAAATGCTCACTATTTGCCATAGATTAACATAAATGGCACATTTATACCGGGTTCATAGTTAGTATTTGGTCCATCCCCCTTTATTATCTATTACATCTTGTAATCTGTGTGGCATAGATGCAACATGGTTATGTATGATGTGTGGGTTCCTTCGGAACATCTCCCACTCAGCCATAGTGTGATCCAGCAGCTGGCGGCTGGTCCGCTCCTGCCCAGGTTCCCACGAGTTCACCATATTCCCCCACACGTTCTCAATGGGGTTGAGGCCACACACCCTTACTAGGCAAGTCCAGTAGTTCTAGATTTCGCTGCTCCTCAAACCACCTTCTAACAATCCTGGCGGTTGCATTACGTCACTCGTAGCAGTCACGTCAGACTGAATACATCAAAGAAAAAGGGGTAACTATTGTATTTTCAGCTAAAAACTCAAACTTAAATCTCAACTGGCAGAATTGAGCGTCCAATTTTTAAAGCACTTAACATGTCCGTCTCATGATGAGATTGAACTCAGAATTGGTGCCCTGACTGAGCTCTTTTATAATACACACAGACCTTGCATGGAACAAGGAACTCTTCTGGGAAAATTAAATCCACTATAGTTCGAATAAGTAATGGTAAATGACAAGTACTATAGGTTTTCCTTTTCATGATGTTAGCCCGACGTGGGCAACGGGTTTCTTGTTTATATTTAGGTTCTGAATATAGTAGGCTAGGTGTAGCTGTAAACCCTAGATCCTTTCCCAAAGCTGGATCCTATCTGCTTCGCAGATAGCTGGTGAGGGAAGCTATATTTTGCAGCCTCTTTGCGAGTGACTTATTGCCCACCTCGCGCTAACTTCATGAAAAAGAAAAACTATAGTACTTGTCATTTACCATTACTTGTTCGGGCTATAGTGGGTTTAATTTTCCCAGTAGAGTTCCTTGTTCCATGCACAGTCTGTGTGTAACATAAAAGATCTCAGGGGACCATTCTGAGTTCAATCCCATATATATATATATATATATATATAATAACTTGGTTGAATGGTTTGTTCTTAGGGAAGCGTAACTTAGCGAGGAGTAGGAGGACGAAAAGATGGTACATGTTTATTAACAGACGTTTCGGAAAAATTTAATTTCCATCATCAGTGCTAAAAATTTTAAAACAAGTAAAAATAAATAAGTATAATAAATAAACGAACAACAAATTAAAATGGCGCAACAATTAGCGAGAATCAAAAACAAGTTACATGTGTATTATATTAAAAGATTAAAAGTTAAATGATATAAAGAATAAAAGTATGGATAATAAGTAAAATATAAAATGGTTTAGGTAGAACAGAATTGTAAAATTACTTACAATTAGCGAAAATTAAAAGCAAGTTACGATGTGTATTAAATTAAAAGATTAAAAGTTAAATGATATAAAGTATAAAAGCATGGATGAAAAGTAAAATATAAAATGGTTTAAGTGAAACAGAATTGTAAAATTTCTTACCAGATTGTAATGAGACTAATTATACAGAAGGTTGGGAATGGTTGCCTGTTGAAAGAATTCCATTGGGACGATGGAGCCGGGCGGAGTGATAGTGGATTTCTTTTGAAAGTTTATTTGGCAATGTTTAAATTGAAAGCGGAACTGTAATCGTTGAGGGTTGGCTGGATACTAAGGATGTAAGGGGACTCAAGTATGCGGAGGTCGATTAGTTGGTTGGCTGAGTTGATAATTTTGAAAATGGAGGAAAGTAACGGGTGGTTGTGGAGGTGACAGTGATCCCTTATTGCAGATTTGGAGGGTTTGTTCAGGGGCTGTGAAGTTCTTGTAGAAATCCCACGATGCTCGTCCACTCTTGTTTGATATTGGCGGATGGTACTGCCAATATAGTTCGCTTTGCAGCGAACACAATTAAAAGCGTAGATAGTGGACGAAGCAAGTGGCTGGGTGTTTTTTCTTTATGGTTGAGGTAGGATATTACAATAACTAAACAAAACAACAAATTTAGCACTTCTATATATCGAAAACCCACGTACACAGGCCTGGGTACTAATTTCCTAAGCCACATCCCTTTGCTATATAAAATAAACAGTATTAAAATTTTAATCTACCGTGCCTACCATCTTTGCTCCTCGTACTTATCTTTTCACCATGAAATAGAGTTAATTCTTAACTTCAGCATTAATAACTCTTTCCCAAAACATCTGTTACAGTCTTTAACCAGAAATTTTCTTAATAATATTTATCAACCCCCCACTTAAAATTCCTACTGTTAAAAAAGACGTACAATATTTTTCATTCCCTTATTATGACCATATTAGCCACAAAATACTTTCAGAACTCCGTCTCTTACTCACGCCGCTTTACCCCCAAATTAAATTTCATTTTGCTTTTACCAACAACAATAGTATCAAATCCTACCTCAACCATAAAGAAAAAACACCCAGCCACTTGCTTCGTCCACTATCTACGCTTTTAATTGTGTTCGCTGCAAAGCGAACTATATTGGCAGTACCATCCGCCAATATCAAACAAGAGTGGACGAGCATCGTGGGATTTCTACAAGAACTTCACAGCCCCTGAACAAACCCTCCAAATCTGCAATAAGGGATCACTGCCACCTCCACAACCACCCGTTACTTTCCTCCATTTTCAAAATTATCAACTCAGCCAACCAACTAATCGACCTCCGCATACTTGAGTCCCTTTACATCCTTAGTATCCAGCCAACCCTCAACGATTACAGTTCCGCTTTCAATTTAAACATTGCCAAATAAACTTTCAAAAGAAATCCACTATCACTCCGCCCGGCTGCATCGTCCCAATGGAATTCTTTCAACAGGCAACCATTCCCAACCTTCTGTATAATTAGTCTCATTACAATCTGGTAAGAAATTTTACAATTCTGTTTCACTTAAACCATTTTAGGATCTTTTCCGTTTGACACACATGGTTCGATTTTATTTTAAATTTCTACACAGACGTAGTTTTGCATGCCGATTACGAAAATCAGAACCATTTTTTGGAGAAATTAATAATAAAAAAGTTACAACTAGCCTAAGACCCGCCCTTCGTGCGGGTCGCGGGTAGCAAAAATTAACCAAACTATCACGACTTAACCTAACCAATCGTCAAGGGCGTACAATTAACCTAAAAAACTAAATAAAAAACAATATCACGACTTAACCTAAACGTCCCTGAGCGTGACCGACAAACGTTCCTCAGCGTGACCGACTGACAAACTGAGCTGGACGGACTGACTGACAGACATTCCTGGGTGTTTATAGTATTAATAAATAAATAAATAAAAATTTATGTTTTTATTTATTTTTTAGGTTAATTGTACGCCCTTGACGATTAGTTAGGTTAAGTCGTGATAGTTTGGTTAATTTTTGCTACCCGCGACCGCACGAAGGGCGGGTCTAATAAAATACTTTAAAGGTTGTAACTTTTTTATTATTAATTTCTCCAAAAAATGGTTCTGATTTTCGTAATCGGCATGCAAAACTACGTCTGTGTAGAAATTTAAAATAAAATCGAACCATGTGTGTCAAACGGAAAAGATCCGTAACTTGTTTTTGATTCTCGCTAATTGTTGCGCCATTTTAATTTGTTGTTCGTTTATTTATTATACTTATTTATTTTTACTTGTTTTAAAATTTTTAGCACTGATGATAGAAATTAAATTTTTCCGAAACGTCTGTTAATAAACATGTACCATCTTTTCGTCCTCCTATTCCTCGCTATATATATATATATATATATAATTTGATACTTGTTTCACTGTGATATGTATTATGATAATTAGAAACTAATAAAATCATTCATTTTCTTTTTGTAAATTCCATGCACACTATCCTGCACTGTAAAACATCAAATAGTTTTTCAGTATTGCTAAGTAATTCTTCAAAGCAGCAAATATAAAACATAAATAAAAAGTCACCTAGTTTTGCGTAAAGGTTTTCAGCCTGGTTTAAACTATCTTCATCTCACGAAATTTCATCATTCAAAATGCTTTCTAAAGCCTCTTTCAATGCTCCACACTGACGTAATATAGCTGATGTGACAGATTTTGGAGCTTTTGAAGAATAGGGACCCCAGCCTTCTTTAGTTAGCTTTATAAGGCTAACTAACGAAAATATCATGATCTAACCTAACCAATCGTCAAGGGCGTACAGTTAACCTAACGATTGGTTAGGTTAGGTCGTGATATTTTCGTTAGTTAGCCTTATAAGCCTAACTAAAGAAGGCTGGGGTCCCTATTCTTCAATAGCCCCCAGATTTTATATAAAATGAACCTTTTCCATATGTTGTGTATTAAATTTCGTAAAATTTACTGTACTATGCAAAAGTAGATTATATAGAAATACCCAACTGCCAGTTTGATATGGAAATATTACTTTTAAATGTTTAGTAATTCAAAATAACATATATTTTGTTCATCAGCAAGTCGTCAGGCATATACGAATTTGCCTGACTTCGAACATTAAAAACTTGGTTATTCGGTGGATACAAAGTAATAAATCAATTAAAATACTAATTAACTTTACCTATAGTGACTATTCAAATGACTTCATAACATTATAACTAAATCATAAGATTTACATCATAACATGTTTCAAAGACGTCAGGCTTAATATTGTTTGCCCGACAAGACGTGGAATTGTGCATTTTTATGCGAGTTGTAAGGCTTTGTTATTTGAGAAGATACATAATAATACAGTAATAATTAACTTTATGTACAGTCACAGTGTATATGCAAGTAGCTATATAACCTTATTTATAAATCCTAACATGGCCATAATAACATGTTTTATAAAGTAAAGATATCTGACTCAAAATTTTTAGGCACCTATCTTCCCTCTCTTCCAGCGTATCTCTCCCCACTCTCACTGGGGAAATGGGGTTTAGATGATAGATAGATGGATGGAAATTTTTAGCTTGACAACTTGACATGAGATGGGATTGTGTATTGTTAGTTTTTATGTTAGTTTTTTAAGTCCCTAGCAGAAGAAGTAACAGGTCATGCTCAGCCTGACCTGCCTGACCCCCTCCGTCGCCACTGCTATATATATATAAATATATATATATATAATAGTGGTGGACCGGATGTAAGTTTTTCAACATCTGCGGATGCAGAACTTTCATTCCAATATCCGCGGATTCGGATGCGGATATTTAGTTAATCTATCAATATAATATAGAATTATGAATATATGACATAATTTTTCAAATTTCGTGATATTACTATTATGGCAGACAAAGCATAAGAATTAAAATTAATATTAATATTTTCATTATGATAAAAATAATAACTTTCTCAAGAGTTTCGCCACAGAAAATTCAATGAAACAAATTTCATTCAATTTTCTGTTACCAGGTATTTATATTTTGAGGTTTATATATTTGTTTGTTCATTAATAATAATTAATACTTTACATGAAATGTGCATGACTGGGCCTTATAAGCTAGTTTATAAGCTAATTTAATTGAAAATTGCATAATTTATTAGAGGTAATATCCGCATAACATCCGCAGTCAGAAGTGCGGATGCGGATGTTAAAAATGATGCGGATATCCGCAGATGTGGATGCGGATATCCGGTCCACCACTAATATATAAATATATATATATACATATACATACATTTGTTCATACATGCTTACATATACATAGAGATGATGCATACACATGTAAATACATGTATGTATTGGAGTAGTATGGTGTCAAAAGGTATGAGTGCAAGTTGCATTGCAATGTTGCATAATATTACGCAATGTTGCAAGAGTGCCAATCCCGCGCCCCCTTTGTTGCAAGAGTGCCACCCCACCTCCCTTTGTTGCAAGGCATCCCCCCTTTATGGTACCCCACCCCATTTTTACCAAAATAAAAGAAAAAAGACAAAATTCCGCGCCCCCCCTTTGTTGCCAACCCAAAAATGAGGCTGCAGGGGACATACAACTTGGAGTTATCCCCAAAGCTATTCCCCCCAAAGGAGAGTGCCAAACTTTGTTGCCAACCCCAAAATGAGGTTGCAAGGGGCATGCAACTTGGAGGCTGAGTTCTCCCCCAAGCTATTCCCCCCAAAGGGGCAGAAAGAGATAGACAGGAAAAGGAGAGGACCCAAAGATGGGAGCCCAGAGTTGGGCGTTCACTCAGCTGATTCCCGAGCTTATATGAGTTTCTTCAGCAGTCCGCCGCCTCTTATAGGGACCCAAACAGCCAGTTGGCTGAGGTGCCAGATAGCGCCATGTATTTAATTCATCAGCCAATAGAATGCGGAGTTGCCAGTTTCCGCTATATATTAAATTAATTCATATATTATTCAGCCAATCGGATGCTGAGTTGCCAGATAGCAATAATTAATAAATTAATTCATATATTAATCAGTCTAGAAGACTGAGTTGCCAGATAGCAACATTTATTTAATTATTCCTTATATTATTCAGCTATGTGCATGCTAAATACCACCATTTATTTTAATTTATATTAGGGAGAGTTGCTAAATACCACCATTTATTTTAAATCGCTGCCACAGCAGATGAATCTTCTCCTTAAAGAGAACTATTTATTTTAAAGGAAATTCTGTTTATTAAATAAATAGGTAGAATTTAAACACACACACACGCGCGCGCGCACACACACACATTCCTATACATACGACCGAGTGACTAAATTATCCCATATATTCATCCATTAACAGACTTAGAAGACCGATTTGAGAAATAGTAATTAATTAATTATTCAGGAAACCAAACAAATGATATAATTGTGTACAAGGAATAAATAAATCATTTTATTACTTAATTCCTATTTTTATTATTACACTGGGCAACACGTATTTTATTGAATGATATCTGACACTTGATTCTAGGTAATTTGGGTGCGCTGAATACGAATTTCAACTCGGTTTGGCTCTATCAGGTCCTGATTCTTGTCGACAGCCTATGTGCCATTTTCCAGATTTTTCAAATTAGGACTAAAAAATTAAGTCATGTGTTAAATTTTTTTTTCAAGTTTCATGAATACAAGCAGTTCAAACTACAGTAAAATTACATTATAACGATAGAAATGACTTAAAATAAAAAAAAAACAGATATGAAGCTTTCACTGTGGCAAAAAATTTCTTTTGTAAGACTTTCTAGCGTATTTGCTTGTTGATGGCAGGTCTCTTTTCAAGCACCAGCAGTAATCAGCCATCATGTGGGGTCCCAGCGGCCTTGGTACCGTTCCTCCATAATTTTGATATCTTGGTGGAATCTCTCCCCTTGTTCGTCACTTACATCACCTAAATTACTTGGAAATTGGTCAAGATGGCTATTCAAAAAATGCATTTTTATGCTCATATTGCAACCTAACTCTCTGTAGTCCCTTAAAAGTTTTTTTACGATTTCTTCGTAGTTATCTGCCCTATAATTGCCTAAAAAGTTTTCTATCAAGTCCACGAATGAGAACCAGCCATTTTTTTCGCGTTCATTCATGACATTAGGAAAATTCCTGTCTTTAATCATTGTTCTTATTGTGGACCGTCGAAAATTCCCGCCTTGATTTTTTCATAACTTAAACTTGGAAATTTTGAAGTTATGTATTTGAAAACACTCGCCGTTCGTATCTAAAGCTTTTACATATTGTTTAATGAGGCCTAGTTTTATATGCAGAGGAGGAAATATGATTTTATCTCTGCTCACTAAAGGTGGATTAATTACGTTTTTTTCTCCGACAGTAAGTGATGTTCGTGCTGGCCAGATTTGTTTGAAATAATGTTCTTCCTTGGCTCTGCTGTCCCATAAGCAAAGGAAGCAGGGATATTTAGTATACCCTCCTTGTTGTCCTAGCAGAAAATTAACCATTTTTAAGTCAACACATATGATCCACTCGTGCTCCCTATATTTGATAAGATTTAAAACCTTTTCTATATGTTCATACTTTTCTTTTAATTTTGTGAGTGCCCAATCGGTATCGAGCCGTATAGATTGCCATTATGCAACAACACACACTTAAGACTTCTTTTCGAACTGTCTAAAAACAAGCGCCAATCATTTGCATCGTAAGACTCAACCCCATCTTCTTTAACAAACCAACTATGTCGCAGCAATATACTAAACTATCCTCTGTTCTAAAATATTTAACAAGTTCTTCTTCTCTTTTTCTGTAAAATGAAATGTATGTGTTTGAAGTAAGCAAGTTTTTCTCTTTAAGTCTTGAAGCTAAAATTTCCGCAGCCTTTTTTGGCAAATTTAGATCCCTTACAAGATCATTCAACTCGGCCTGGTTAAACTTTTGCGGATCGTTTTGACTTTCAAATACGCTGGGGTCAAAATCGGTGTCTGACTCCTCAAAGTGCATAACAATATTTTCAGGAACATCTTCAACTAATTCTTGAGTTGGCAGACCCTTAAATTTTGGAATGGGGATCTCATTTGAATGTAGCACAGGTCGTATCGCGGTGTCGAAATTTGGGTACTCGATACAATGTTTATTTTTCTTAGTGAAGCCCGAAGTCTTGACAAAGCAAAGGTAGCAATCGGTCTCGTGGTTAGTAGGCTCTCGCCACACCTGATATGGAAAAAAAATTGTAAAGCGTTAACAAAAGCGACGAGAGACTTGTTTTTATGAATTTTATCAAAAGTTATCACCCAAACATTTAACATTTCTATGTGTTTCAACCTTATGCAATATTTGAGATTCTTATAAACATTTTCTGTAAATTTTTGTTTATGTACCTAAGTTACAATTACATTTAGGTAAGTTACAGTATACTAGTGATTAAATTACGTAGTTTTATGAAATCATAAACTTACCATCGGAACTCCAAAAGGTATTTTTGAATCCGAACCCTTCGTCCAATGTCGCAGTCTTTCAATGCATATAGTGCAGGCTTTATGTGGAGCCCACGATTTATCTTGGTCCCCCAGTTTTATGCCAAAATAAGCTAAGTAAGCTCTTTTTACGAAGTCAGTTATATTTGCTCGTTGATGTGGAAGTGTAAAATTTCCACATATATAACAGAAGGAATCAGGGTTGTTTTTGCATTTGAACTTTCTAGTGCTTGATGACATATTGCTTGATTGTTCTGCCAATTTGTAAAGGTATTTAAAGCCCTTAATTCATATAAATTTAAGAAAATCTGAAATATAAACACAAAAATTAGTTTAAATAGGTACTTATTATGAAATAGGTACTTACAATCTATGAAATTAAACTAGAAACACGGATGAGTAGGTACAATATAAATTACGTCTAATTAAATCAACTATATTAAATCACGATGACAAATTACTCACTAAATCATATGCCAATTCAAAATTATGTTAATGCCCAAACTTAATTAACTAACTCAACTGACTGACTGACTGATTGAATTGACTGATTAACTCTGGAAACGAGTCGCTTTTATATATTTTAGTTGTCCCTCTAGAATATTCTACAGAGAACAGGAACGCTCGAGAAAATTTTAGAATTCTATGATATTTTTAGCTTAATTTACTAATATTAAAATGGGTTAAAAATGACAAAATTAAAAATATTTTTAGGGTGTTACATATAAAAATATACATAATACAATAATACCATAACAATAGGTACAAATACCTAGATAAAAACCTAGTTGCACAATGTGTAACTGCAAAAAGACAGCGAGTATTGAGAAAAAAACCTTTTTATGAATACGACGAAAGAGGAGGGGTGTTGAGCAAAATCAGGACCTGATAGAGCAAAACCGAGTAAAATTCGTGCTCAGCGCACCCAAATTACCTAGAACTAACTGTCAAATCTAATTCAATAGACAAAAAGTTGAAATTTGTTCCCCAGTGTTATTAATAACACAATTTTCGATCAAATGTTAGTACAGGAAAAATATAGTTATATTATGAAATATTAGTACAGGAAAATATATACAAAAAGTATAATCATAATATTACAGGAAATATATACAAAATGCATAATCACAATTTTGTACGCATTTTACACTCGGCATGCAAGATGCCTTTAAGCGCGGTAGAACACAATCAAAAACACGCACAAAAACGTCATCGTGGGCCGTTACATTGAATACAGGGAAAGGAGAAGAAACCTTACGAAGAAAGGTGGAGCGATAATTTCAGATTCAAAACACACGGTCATCTCCCCACCTCCCTCATTCCATCCACAAACATCTCACCCCATCTGCGCTTGTGTATATATATTAATTATTTTGAAAATATACAGAACGTATAACCATATTTGTAAAAAAAATATATGTATAATAAACGAATGAGCAATTCGTGCACACACACACACACACACACACAGACACAACACATATATATATATATATATATATATATATAATTTTATTTTCACAGTTAACTAGAAATATTCTGTGAAATTTCAAGTTAATTTCATTATATACGATGTTTGATGCAGTTAAAACTGTTCGAGCAGTTTCAAAGCGTGTACAAATTTTTTATTTTTATTTTCAAATTAAACAGGTTTGAATCGAGGTTAATACTAAAGATGTCGGATATTTTTAAGGCGGTGCATTTAATTGGGTAATAACTGTAATTATATCAACGAAACAATTGCTTTCCATTTTAAAACTAAAACCTCAATGCGGTGCTTACTGTCGCTATAAAAATGTATTCGAATTAACTGGCGCACCTTAGTCCTTAGTATAATATAATAATATATATACATATACATACATATATATATATATATACTGTATTTTTTTTGTGTACAATCACAATCACTAAAAAAATTGGATAAAAATAATAAAGGTATGTTATAATACTATTTTTGAAGCTGGTAATTTATTAAATTTTAAGGTTTAAAACAAATTTAATTAATTAGTTCGTACTGATAGACCTAATTTGATATTTTTCTTATGATATTTTTTTGTGTTCTTTCGTCAATTAGTAAATTTTTGGCTGTACATTTATCTAATTTTTAAAATTACGGATTCATAATTTAAAACTTGAATTTAGGAAGTCTGGAATTAAATAAACGGTAATTAGATTGATAGTTGTTAGTTTCATTTAATTTTTAATTTACGCCCCCTTCTTTCCGATTTCCATTTTTCTAATTCACATATCTTTCTCTCTCTCTCTCTCTCTATATATATATATATATACACACACCCACCACACAAAAAAGCATCACCAACATTCGTATAGACTTTTAGTAGCTCCAACAGCACACGGTGAAAGAGGACTACGACTTTCAAAAGGAGCACACCCCATCAACAGGAGATGAGAGCTACGACTCTTTAAAAGAAGCACAACCCATTAACACCACCTCCCGATGTGAGAACTACAACCATGCGTCCAAACGATTGGTGGTAAAACCCTCAACCCACCACCTTACTCACCAATAACAATCCACCAACTACCTCCACCTTACTCAACAACACCAGATAGACCAACAAGGTCTCCAAATACGACCCAATAGACAGAGCTATTAAACATAAACAAATAAGTTTATGGGGCTAAACTAAAAAAAAGACAACACCAATAATATTTCCTATTGAGCTCGCGATTTAGCGAAGCCTATCGGACATTTAGTGGGGCGTGCTTTTAGGCCAAAAATCGAATAAGATAAACTAAGTTTAACACAAATATATTTATCTTTAAGATACAATTTTATCATTAAACTATAACATAAAAAGCATCAATATGATTTTTAAAACAAATTAGAAATTAAATTAGGGGTAACTTATTAATTTTTCATCTTTTATCCAAACATTTGGTAGGGCGAGCTTTTAGGGAAAAAAACCGAATAAGATAAACTTAGTTTAACACAAATACAAATATTTATACCTGAAAACCACCGAGAACCTAATGTAACAATAATACTTAGACTAACCCAGTTAGGTCTAACTTGACTCAGTTAAATATAACCTCATACGCGTAAAGTTTGTAGGATTTCACCAAATTTGTTGAAACGGAAAATCACCGAAATGAATTCCTAATTTAAAATTATTACTTAGCCTAGAGAAAAAGAAGTTCATAGCAATTTCTCTACTTTTGCGCCCTCCTAAATGATTATTACGAATGAAAATGACTTCTGATGCGAATTAATCAGCTTTTTATAACCTCTCCCTTTATTCCTCACTACACAGTACACATACATTCATTTTACACACTACACAACCTTTCAAAAATCTACCCCAGACTTCAAAGGATTAACTTCGCTTACAGGAAGAAGGTATCCACCCACTGAACATTTTCTTTGCATTCGCATATTTAAATTAAAGATCTGCTTCCCTCACACAAATTATTTATAATTTTTTTTTCAAAGTAGCACTTCTTGAGGATATATATATATATATATATATATATATATACGCAATCAAGAATAATATTAGTATAAGAAATACTCAAGCTGATCCACTCTCTCTCTCTCTCTCTCTCTCTCTCTCTCTCTCTCTCTCTCTCTCTCTCTCTCTCTCTTTTGCACGGCCCATTCATTGAGGTTTTCACGCTCTTACACGGGTTCAACGATATCGATTTTAGAAGCATGTTTAGTTTAAGTGATAACTCGCAACAATGGCTGGAAGTTGGATTTGAAACGATTTAGCACTCGTGTGTATGGGATTTACTTTACCTATAAGATCTGTGACACATGGAACAGGTTACCTTCAGAAGTTGTGAGCAGTTCCTCTGTGGGTCAGTTCAAGAAAAGGCTAGACCGAATCTTGCATACTATTTGAAGGTGTATGAATTTTTCCATGGCACCCGTGGCCATTGGTTCCTCCTTCACCATCTCAGCACCCCTCTAAAGAAACTTAACTCCTTTCATTTGAGAATAAAATTATTGCAGTAAGAGCTCATTTCTACGTCCAGTCCTTTTAAGATAACCTTAACAAATAGGACTGAAAACTATAAGGACCACAGAGTGTAGAGCTTTCAGATAACAGACTTCGAGAGAGGAAGAACTATCAAACCTCAAATAAGTAATTGGTTTTAATACATAACAAAAGCAAGTTTAAAGTTAACTAAACTTTATGTAAGCTTAATTTTTAAACTGAATTAATATCAAATTTGAAGAAAACTTACGCCTTTGTTAAACTATGAACAGAGAAGTGCGTAAAACCTTGAAATCGTAGTATCGAAATTATTATGAGTTTTTTGTAAGTTTAACCCTTAAACTCTACTATGGGGTACTGGGTCACAAGAGTACCCCAGGATTTCCTAGCGTAACTTTTATAATGGGTAACCTCGCGCTTATTCTTTCTCTCAGAAATTAACAAGTGGTAAGATATTAATAAATTGAATCATTTGAATTACCTGTCCTAAGCTCCGCCCCTGTATGATCGGCCACGTGACTCCTGTTACTATCTGGGCATATCTCTACCCCTGCGTGTTCAGTTGACTGCTGCAAGCTCTGGATCTCAGACGTGTATTTTTCGCGACGAAAAATAGTGATGGCCACCTTAATATTGCGTGCTCGAGTTTTATGAGTGTGAAGATGTGGTGAACACTGAAAGACCCTATTCCACCCTCCTTTGATACTTTTAAGGCTACATTGAACCGTGCGAAGCTTGAGAAAGAAGAGGTTCAAATACTCTATGGATATTCTGACGAGAGCACTGCAGGATTTCGTGGTACAAATGATGTAATAGACTATGTTGTAGGACCAAACTGTATAAAAGCCTACATATACCGTGAAGTGGAAGAAACAACACGTGCAGAAGAGAAGCAACGGTATGGTTAGTGAGTCTTGTTGGTGAGTGGGTGTGACAAGCGGTATTATATCATGCTGCATTATACCGAGTACTTGTACCCTGCGGTTAAGAATGTAACCCTTGTCATCATGGACGCGCTAAAGTATTGTTACCACTACATCAATATATATCATGACGAGGTTTGTAGTGAGGTTGTGACTAAGGGACTGCGTGAATTTTTAATAGAATTTAGTGACGAGTATCGTTGAAATTTGGGGCAGTATAAAGCTTTCGCTTAGATAACTATATAAAAACTATTCCAAAATTGAAAGTCCTTTGATGGAAGTTTAATTATAATTGTGGTTATAAGACTATGATAACGCTGTCCTGTGAAACAGTAGGCTAGTTTTCATCCTGTTTTTATATTTGATTAAATTAGGCAGTATTTATGTACTAATTTCTTAATTTGGTGGTACGGTGAATTATTATTATTACACAAATTTGTGGTAATTTGCTCCTATTTTCAAGTTTAAGTAACAGGAATTTAGCACAGTCGTGAATTATCAACATAATAAAAATATTGATACGCATAATGATATTCCCAAAAGCAAATTTAATACTTTCTTATGACACACATCGAGATATCGAGATTAGTTGCTCAAATAACCATTCTTATTGCCATGTTTCTTTTTTCCTACCGAGTCATCTCCGCAGTAAAATTTGTGGTGAAAAATCTTTTTCTTTGTGGAACTTGTGGAAAGAGTATCATTAATATACAGGGTGTCCATAAATTATTCACCCCATTATAAGCCTTAATAAATTCGTTATTATAGGAGCTATCTTAAAACGGTTTGCGGCAATTAATAACACAACTCAAGAATTTTTTGTTTTAATTCAGTAAACCTCCACGTGAGCCCCATTGGTAGCACGCAGAACATCAAGGCGATAGATGATTTCGTTCCAAACATTAAGAAGCATGTCTTGCGTGATGGAAGCTAATGTCTCTTCAATCCGGTGTCTTAATTCTGTGATGTTATTAACCTTCTTTGCATACACTCTGTCCTTTGTATAGCCCCATAAAAAGAAATCCAGAGGCGCGATATCCGGGGAACGAAGAGGCCATGGAATAGGGCCATCTCGCCTGATCCAACGAGACGGGAACTTTTCATTGAGGAACCTCCGCACTTCTAATCCCCAGTGTGGCGGTGCCCCATCTTGCTGAAAGAGCACACGGGGCTGCATATCCTCAAGCTGAGGTGCAGCATACCATTCAAGCATATCTAGGTAATTTGTAGCCTTCACAGTGTTCTCATGGAAGAAAAATTGCTTTCTCCTTCACTGTCGCCATTGGACCCCTAGTGGATGTTCTCGAAATAAAGAAAAAATTTCTTGAGTTGTGTTATTAATTGCCGCAAACCGTTTTAAGATAGCTCCTATAATAACGAATTTATTAAGGCTTATAATGGGGTGAATAATTTATGGACACCCTATATTATAATATATTATATATATATATAAAACATTCCAATTACGCTTTCTACTCATATTTTAAACTGAACTTCATAGTGTTTGCAGATGATACAACTGTCTTTTTTTTGCAAAGATGTTAATTCAGCTAAGAATATATTTAAATCAGAAATCATCAGTGTAATAAAATGGTTGACCACCAATAAACTCTTACTGAATACCAGTAAAACAAATTTCATGATTTTATTAACAAAAGAAATGTATATCTTTATGAACATAATGCTAATGAAATCGCTATAAAGGAGTGTACTTCGCAAAATTTCGTGATGTAATGCTAGATAAGAATTTGCAATGGAGTGATCATGTAAATTATGTCACGAAAAAGAATTGAAGGAGCGATGCTGTAATGTTTAAACTCAGAAATGTCGTCCCTAAACAGGTTTTATTAACTATTTATCATAATCTTGTTCTTCCTTATAGTATAACGTAGTGCACCCTTGTATGGGGAAACTCCGCTAACAACGCATAAAACGGTATCTTTGTCATCCAAAAAGAGTAATAAGGTTATTTATCTGATGGCGATTTCCTTAATCACTCTAGTGCATTATATAAAGAGTTAAACTTAATAAAGCTTAATGATGTAATCAAACTGACACTTTTTCTTTTTATTTATGGGTTGCTGTGTGGAATGTATACATATGAGAGAGAGAGAGAGAGAGAGAGAGAGAGAGAGAGAGAGAGAGAGAGAGACAAGGATAAGAACTACCTCAAAAGGCCTTGCGCACCATACCGAGGAACCAATGGCCACGGGTGCCATGCAAAAATTCCTACACCTTCAAATAGTATGCAAGATTCGGTCTAGCCTTTTCTTGAACTGACCCACAGAGGAACTGCTCACAACTTCTGAAGGTAACCTGCTCCACGTGTCAAAGATCTTATAGGTAAAGTAAATCCCACACACACGAGTGCTAAATCGTTTCAAATCCAACTTCCAGCCATTGTTGCGAGTTATCACTTAAACTAAACATGCTTCTAAAATCGATATCGTTAAACCCGTGTAAGAGCGTGAAAACCTCAATGAATTGGCCGTGCAAAAGGGGGAGAGAGAGAGAGAGAGAGAGAGTGGATCAGCTTGAGTATTTCTTATACTTCTATTATTCTTGATTGCGTATATATATATATATATATATATATATATATATATATATATATATATATATATATATATATTATATATATGTATATATATACATATATATTATATATATAATCCTTAAGAAGTGCTACTCTGAAAAAAATTATAAATAATTTGTGTGAGGGAAGCAGATCTTTAATTTAAATATGCGAATGCAAAGAAAATGTTCAGTGGGTGGATATCTTCTTCCTGTAAGCGAAGTTAATGCTTTGAAGTCTTGGGTAGATTTTTGAAAGGTTGTGTAGTGTGTAAAATGAATGTATGTGTAGTGAGGAATAAAGGGAGAGGTTATAAAAAGCAGATTCATTCGCATCAAAAGTGGATCTTTTCCGTTTGACTGCCGCCATTGAAACATAATTAAACTTCAGCCTTCTTTAGTTAGCTTTATAAGGCTAACTAACAAAAATATCACGACCTAACCTAACCAATCGTCAAGGTCGTACAGTTGACCTAACGATTGGTTAGGTTAGGTCGTGATATTTTCGTTAGTTAGCCTTATAAGGCTAAGTAAAGAAGTCTGGGGGCACTCACCTCTTATGTTTCAATGGCGGCAGTCAAACGGAAAAGATCCTCAAAAGTCATTATCATTCGTAATAATCATTTAGGAGGGCGCAAAAGTAGAGAAATTGCTATGAAATTCTTTTTCTCTAGGCTAAGTAATAATTTTAAATTAGGAATTCATTTCGGTGATTTTCCGTTTCGACAAAATGGGTGAAATCTGCAAACTTTACGCGTATGAGGTTATATTTAACTGAGTTAAGTTAGACGTAACTGGGTTAGTCTAAGTATTATTGTTACATTAGGTTCTCGGTGGTTTTCAGGTATAAATATTTGTATTTGAGTTAAACTAAGTTTATCTTATTCGGTTTTTTTCCCTAAAAGCTCGCCCCACCAAATGTTTGGATAAAAGATGAAAAATTAATAAGTTTCCCCTAATTTAATTTCTATTTTGTTTTAAAAATCATATTGATGCTTTTTAGGTTATAGATTACAAATAAAATTGTATCTTAAAGGTAAATTTATATTGAAACAAAATGGTTGGATAAAAGATGAAAAATTAATAAGTTACCCCTAATTTAATTTCCATTTTGTTTTAAAAATGATATTAATGCTTTTTATGTTATAGTTTAATGATAAAATTGTATTTTAAAGATAAATTTACATTTGTGTTAAACTTAGTTTATCTTATTCGATTTTTGGCCTAAAAGCACGCCCCACTAAATGTCCAATAGGCTTCGCTCAGGAGCGAGAAGCTCAATACGAAATACTATTGGCGTTGTATTTTTTTGTTACTTGTCACTAAACGTGTTTGTTTATGTTTAATAGCTCTGTTTATTGGATTGTATTGGGAGACCTTGTCGGTCTACCTGGTGTTGGTGAGTAAGGTGGAGGTAGTTCGTGGGTTGTTATTGGTGAGTATGTCGGTGGTGGTGGATTGTTATTGGTGAGTAAGGTGATGGAGGTGGGTTGAGGGTTTCACCACCAATCGTTTGGACGCATGATTGTAGTTCTCATATCGGCAGGTGGTGTTACTGGGGTGTGCTCCTTTTAAAAGTCATAGTCCTCATCTCCTATTGGTGGGGTGTCCTCCTTTTGAAAGTCGTAGCCCTCATTTCACCGTGTGCTGTTGGAGCTACTAAAAGTCTAAACGAATGTTGGTGATGCTTTTTTGTGTGGTGGGTATATATATATATATATATATATATATATATATATTTATATATATATGTATATATGTGCGGCATGCGGGAGGTGCCCCCCTCGGGGCATTGGTTTCTACTCGTATGTAGGAGAATTACGACTTCTGATCGAGTGAGGCCCATGGTGTAATGGTTATCATATCTGACCGGCAATCAGAAGATCCCGGGTTCGATTCCCGGGTGGTTACCTCATTTTTTTCATTTGTTCGTTCTCCCTCCTCATCTTGCGCGAAATGTCTTCTATACAAGCGTCGTTCTTTACGTTGATATATATATATATATATATATATATATATATATAGAGAGAGAGAGAGAGAGAGAGAGAGAGAGAGAGATATGTGAATTAGAAAAGTGGAAATAGGAATGAAGGGGGCGTAAATTAAAAATTAAATGAAACGAACAACTATCAATCTAATTACCTTTTATTTAATTCCAGACTTCCTAAATTCAAGTTTTAAATTATGAATCCGTAATTTTAAAAATTAGATAAATGTACAGCCAAAAATTTACTAATTGACGAAAGAACACAAAAAAAATATCAAATTAGGTCTATCAATACCAACTAATTTATTGAATTAAATTTGTTTTAAACCTTAAAATTTAATAAATTACCAGCTTAAAAAATAGTATTATAACATACCTTTATTATTTTTATCCAATTTTTTAAGTGATTGTGATTGCACACAAAAAAAATACAGTATATATATATATATATATATATATGTATGTATATGTATATATATTATTATATTATACTAAGGACTAAGGTGCGCCAGTTAATTCGAATACATTTTTATAGCGACAGTAAGCACCGCATTGAGGTTTTAGTTTTAAAATGGAAAGCAATTGTTTCGTTGATATAATTACAGTTATTACCCAATTAAATGCACCGCCTTAAAAATATCCGACATCTTTACTATTAACCTCGATTCAAACCTGTTTAATTTGAAAATAAAAATAAAAAATTTGTACACGCTTTGAAACTGCTCGAACAGTTTTAACTGCATCAAACATCGTATATAATGAAATGAACTTGAAATTTCACAGAATATTTCTAGTTAACTGTGAAAATAAAATTATATATATATATATGTGTGTGTGTGTGTGTGAGAGTGTGTGTGTGTGCACGAATTGCTCATTCGTTTATTATATATATATTTTTTTTTACAAATATGGTTATACGTTTTGTATATTTTCAAAATAATTAATATATATAGACAAGCGCAGATGGGGTGAGAAGTATGTGGTTGGAATGAGGGAGGTGGGGAGATGACCGTGTGTTTTGAATCTGAAATTATCGCTCCACCTTTCTTCGTAAGGTTTCTTCTCCTTTCCCTGTATTCAATGTAACGGTCCACGATGCCGTTTTTGTGCGTGTTTTTTATTGTGTTCTAGCTGCGCTTTAAGGCAACTTGCATGCCGAATGTAAAGTGGGTACAAAATTATGATTATGCGTTTTGTATATATTTCCTGTAATAATATGATTATACGTTTTGTATATATTTTCCTGTACTAATATTTGATAATATAACTATATTTTTCCTGTACTAATATTTGATCGAAAATTGTGTTATTAAGAGTAATAAAAATAGGAATTAAGTAATAAAATGATTTATTTATTCCTTGTACACAATTATATCATTTGTTTGGTTTTCTGAATAATTAATTAATTGCTATTTCTCAAATCGGTCTTCTAATCTGTTAATGGATGAATATATGGGATAATTTAGTCACTCGGTCGTATGTATAGGAATGTGTGTGTGTGTGTGTGTGTGTGTGTGTGTGTGTGTGCGCGCCGCGTGTGGGTGTGTTTAAATTCTACCTATTTATTTAATAAACAGAATTTCCTTTAAAATAAATAGTTCTCTTTAAGGAGAAGATTCCTCTGCTGTGGCAGCGATTTAAAATAAATGGTGGTATTTAGCAACTCTCCCTAATATAAATTAAAATAAATGGTGGTATTTAGCATCCACATGGCTGAATAATATAAGGAATAATTAAATAAATGTTGTTATCTGGCAACTCAGTCTTCTAGACTGATTAATATATGAATTAGTTTAATAATTATTGCTATCTGGCAACTCAGCATCCGATTGGCTGAATAATATATGAACTAATTTAATATATAGCGCAAACTGGTAACACAGCCTTCTATTGGCTGATGAATTAAATACATGGCGCTATCTGGCAACTCAGCCAACTGGCTGTTTGGGTCCCTATAAGAGGCGGAGGACTGCTGAAGAAACTAATATGAGCTCGGGAATCAGCCGAGTGAACACCCAACTCTGGGCTCCCATCTCTGGGTCCTCTCCTTTTCCTGTCTATCTCTTTCTGCCCCTTTGGGGGGAATAGCTTGGGGGAGAACTCAGCCTCCAAGTTGCATGCCCCTTGCAACCTCATTTTGCGTTGGCAACAAAGGTTGGCACTCTCCTTTGGGGAATAGCTTGGGGGATAACTCCAAGTTGCATGCCCCCTGCAGCCTGATTTTGGGATTGGCAACAAAGAGGGGCGGGGAATTTTTTCTTTTCTCTTTTTTCTTTTTTTTTTGGTAAAAAGGGGGGGTTGGCCATAAAGGGGGGTTAAGGTAGGTTGATTTTGGAACTGTGATCTTGGACTAGTCTAGATAGAAAGGTATTAATGTATAAAAAACGTTGCACCAACTCATATTTGTGAAAATGATTGTTTTTTTTTAGGATTGTTAATTATTTTTAAGTTGTAAAATTGCCGAATTTTACGCGTAAAATCGCGCGCGCGACATTCGCGCAATGTAAACAAACAAAATATCGGACCTTATTTCATCAAAATAATGAATTACAATTCGGCTTTTTTAACAAAACGATGCTTGAAACTTATTGTAAATGCATTATAGATGTTTATTAGTGTATTATTTTGTATTTTTTAATGATATTTACCTATAAAATGTGTATTAAATTAAGTTATTTTATGATGCGTTCATTTAATTGTTTATTTTCAGATATTTCATAAAAATGGGTAAAAAACGGAAGTCTGCAGTGTTAACTCGAAGTGATAGTGCCAAAAAATTCAGTGGCCAGCCTTCATCTTTGGATAAAACAGAGCCTCCTACCCTCCGCCAAGTTATTCAGTACAGTTATTTCCTCCAAAACAGCCACCCGGACTTGAAAGACTATGATATTGCTAAAATGATAGCAAAGGATGTGATTGAGATCTGGTAGGCAGTGAACCCGCGGCTGCCCCTGTATGAGGAATATTATGTAGTGAAATTGGTGGATAAAGTGTGCTTGAAGAAAGCAAGAGAGATAAACAGGAAATCTCTTTCTACAGTCCATGAGCAGAATCTGGAGGAAAAGCTGGATAAACTTTTTGACATTTCTGCTTGCACCTGTAAGCTACCTGTTTGTCCCTGTGATGACAATGCTGTGAAGTGCAAGAAAGAAAATTGTCAAACACAGCACATAATCTGCACTTGTCCTCTCAGTAAGAAGGTAATGCTATTATTTTTTTAACTTTTAACTGGCCTAACTTAGTGCGATTAGGTGCCTTTTAAATGGAAGGAAATTCAATGCTTGTAATTGAAAAATATCCGCATTTTCCTCCTGTAATCTTCCTTTCCCCCCCCCCCCCTGGTAATAGAAATTAATAATACATTTTTTTTCAGGATTTTATCTCTTATTTTAGATCCGCTATTTAATATACTTTAATATTTCAGGTTCCAGTGGATTAGAGGGAATACTTGAGAGATCAGAGGGCCAAAATAGGACCCAAGGGCTCTTTCCAGCTGGGATCTGTGGATAAAGCTGCTGTGAAGAGAGACCAGAGGGCTGCAGCTGAAGCAGAAAGATCACAGAGCCAGATTCAACAGCAGCAGGAAGTGGATTTGGCCACTTTTGCCTCCACACCTTCACAAGATATTTCTTTTGAATCCAGCTCAGGAGAATCAGGAGAGGTATTATATTTTTTTTCTTATATCTTATCCCATTTTTATCAAAATTTATCCCTACTTTTTGTCCCTATTTCCCCCCTTTTTCCCACCATTTTCGCTTTAGTAATTTATTCTTTTTTTCGCCCATTTTCGCCGACTTTTTACCTGAATTTTTACCCATTTTCCCCCTATTTTCCCACTTTTTTTCCCCCATTTTCGTTTAAGTAATTTATCCTTATTTCCGCCCATTTTCGTCGATTTTTACCCATATTTTTCTCTACTTTTCCCCCTATTTTCCCCCATTTTCGCTTTAGTAATTTATTTTTTATTTTCATTTCAGCCATCTAGTGGTGAAGCTGAAGAGTTCAAGCCAAAGAGGCACCCAAGTGGAGGTTACAGCTTTTTGAAAACCCCCAGATATACCATGGAACTGATCAGGGGTGATGTTTCTTCCAACCTTGGGGCAAGTCTTGCTAATGCCTTCCTCCTGGACTTACAAGCTATGGACCTGCTTAAGCCTGGCCTTGATGTGAAACAGATAATAGTTGATAAATCGAAAATGGACAGGGAAAAAGCTAGAATGAAAGTGAAAAGTGATGAAAAGCACAATGAGGGTCTGGAAAAGTTAGTCTGTATTGGGGTTGATGGGAAAGTTGACAAGGACACTGCTGTACAGAGAAGTTAAGGATGAAAATGGGGAGACTAAGCTGAAGAAAGGAAAGGGACAAGGGCACCATTTGACTTTCACAAAGGAGCCGGGAACTGAAAGTGGAACATATCTTACTCACAGAGTCATCCCAATTAAAGGTGCGACTGGAGTTCTTCTTGGTGAAGAAGTTGCTAGTGTCTTGGAGGAGTTTAACAGTGTTCATACCCTGAAAGCTGTCCTCCTTGACAACACAAATACAAACACTGGCTGGGAGGGAGGCCTTGTAACAGCTCTGGAAAATAAAATTGAGCGGAAATTGCACACCATTGGCTGTTCACTCCATCAGAATGAGCTTCCTTTCAGAGCTGTTTTCAAGCATCTTGATGGCAGTACCAAAAGTCCCACTGCTTTCACTGGTCCGCTGGGAAAACTCTGTGAAATTGACTACCAAGATCTGCCACAAGTGGAATTCACCAAACTCAGTGGCCCCCTGGATGACATGGAATTGGCTGAGGAGACACTGAATGATCTCAGTAGCGACCAGAGGCTTCTTTTGGAGTATGTGCTTGGAATTTCCAGGGGCAAAGTCAACCCAAGATTTGCTGCCTGGAAAATTGGACCACTAAACCATGGAAGATGGTTGACTTTGGCAATTAGATTGATGTGTCTGTGGACCAGAGGTGCTTACCCTCCAGAACTACAGGATAAGCTTCACCAGGCCATCAAGTTCATTGTGGAAGTGTATGCAGTCAGTTGGTTTGACATCAAAAGGGACAGCAAGTTCCACAATCAGCAGCTGTACATCTTCAACATGATCCAGAGGATCAAGCAGCAGTCTGAAGAAATCCAGGGTGTTGCTTTCAAGAACCTGAAGTACAATGCTTTTGCCTTGCTGCCCGAGAATGTGCTGTACTCCATGATGAAGTCTGATGACTTGGAAGTGAGAGAAGCTGCTCTCAAGAAAATTCTGTCCATCAGGTAAGCATTTATTAATTTAAAAAAATGTCAAAAAATTTTTTATTATGGGGATTTATTTAATAAAAAAAAGCCCGAGTTCTATAAATCCCTATAATCGAATTTTTTTTCACATTTTCTTATCCCAATTCCCCCCCTCCCCTCTGATAATGGAAATAATCTTACCTTCTTTCTGAAAAAAAATTCGATTATGGGGATTTATAGAACTCGGTTTTTTTTTTTTTTTAATTTAAGTTAAACTAAATCAGCAATTCTGAGACTAATAGGGATTAAATCTTAAACTGGAATAAAAAATTAATTAATTATTATTCTTTCAGAAGTGGGAAGCCAGCCAAGAAGAGGCTGAAGAAGATCACAGCCATCAACATTGAAGCTACCCACTGGTCAGAACTAATCAACCTTTCTCAAAGTGGCATCTGTGAACCTGCTCTCACAGAAGACTTTTCTGACCAGGAGCTTCAAGAAGCATTGCTGAATGGCACCAAGCTGGAGCTGCCTGATCTGCCTTCACATTCTCAGAGTGTTGAAAGGGCCGTGAAGCTGACATCTGAAGCTTCCCATATTGTTTATGGACTCGAATCAAGGCACAAACACATTCTAGCCAAAGCCCTAAGCCGCCAGATGAGGCCTTCCTTTGCTTCTAAGGGCTCTTACAGTGAAAATTATGATGACCTTGGGATCTAAATGTGTTTATTTGACTCTGTACATGTTTTTTTTTACTTTTTTTCAATAAAATTGTAACTTTTTTCAGGATTTTTTTATGAAAATAGCATGATTTTTTCTGCCGAAAATTGCGAAAATGCGATATTTTTCGGTACGATTTTTTGACGATTTTTGAAACGGTTTCCTCACAAAACGGTTAAAGCTAGGGATCTGAAATTGTTTGTCAGTTATTATCATATTAAGCCCTGACTATCTCGACTAGTCCAAAGTCGATATCTAAAGAAATGCGGAAAATCAACCTACCTTACGGGGGGTGGCACTCTTGAAAGTTTGCAACATTACGTATATTATGCAACATTGCAATGCAACTTGCACTCATACCTTTTGACACAATTCTACTGTTGGCTATTGTATACCCATAAATGCGCACCCGCATGCACATATACACAAACACATGCCGATTATACATTCAGATAAATGGCATGGCAATGCCTTCAATAAGCTTACATCGCATAGAACTGCCATTAACAAGCAAATTTTATGTTTTATTGGCAGAATGGAGTTGTATGGTAAATCTTGACTGATAACGCAGAGCAGCGAATTTATGCACACTAGCTTCAAAGATACGGAAGCAAAGAGAGAAGTATGTGAGGAGCAAGTGTAGTTTACGTCCCCCTGACGCAAAAGGGGAAACAAACTACACTAGGTCAAAGTTGGGAAACGTAAACTACACTAGGATCGGAACACCTGAAGATCAGGGCCCCTAGCCTAACCTAACCCCAGCCTAACCTAACTAATCGTTAGGCCAACTGTACGCCCTTGACAACTGGTTAGATTAGGCGTGATATTTTCGTTAGTTAGCCTTAGAAAGCTAACTAAAGAAGGCAGGGGTCACTGATATTCAGATGATCCCTAGGATCTTTAGGGGACATTTTTTAAATAAATCCATCAAATAAAACTTTAAAACTAACGAAAATATTACGACTTAACCTAACCAATCGTCAATTCATATATAAATTGAGGATTGGTTAGGTTAAGTCGTAATATTTTCGTTAGTTTTAACGTTTTATTTGATTAGGTACAGTATACGCGAACAAAGTTGGGGAACGCAAACTACACTAGGATAATGTAAGGGAACGTAAACTACACTAGGATAATGTAGGGGAATGTAAACTACACTAGGCACCACAGGGGGATGTAAACTACACTTGCTCCATCCCTGTTGATTATCTGACGTAAACTACACTATGCACCACAGGGGGATGTTAACTACACTTGCTCCATACGTGGAGATTATCTGACGTAAACTTCAAACATGTGTTTAGAAATACAAACAGTTAGAACTAGCAAAAGATCGGCGCTACGCGCCGATTTTGCTAGATCTGCGGTGCTTGGACCTTCGACACAAACCGAATTGTGGGACTGCGGCGTAATTTATTTTGAACATCAATAGCCCTTTATCTGGATATCGTTCCCATTCCTCTCACCTTGGGCCTCAGTAATTGGGGTGCCTGTGGCCCTCCAATTACTGGCGAACCAATTATTCGGTCAATAAGACTACAGAAAAGAACGCAGCCATGAAAATCTAAAACTTCACAAATCTTGATACGATGAACTCGGATGTGAAGCTCAAGATTTTCATGACTGCGTTCTTTTCTATAGTTTTATTGACCAAATAATTGAACCGACAGTAATTGGGGGGTCGCAGGCACCTAATTACTGGGGTTCAATTATTTCGTCAATAAAACTATAGTCATGAAAATCTTAAGCTTCACAAATATTGACACAATGTGAAGCTCAAGATTTTCATTGCTGCGTTCTTTTCTATAGTTTTATCGCGGTGCTGGGGGCCCTCGGGCCCAGTAATTGGTGGGGGGGGGCTGGTCACACATATATTTTCGATCATTACTCATCACCCCCATCCCATACGAAGTTTGGTCGAAATCGGTTCAGAAACGTAAAAGTTTTTTCTGCGGACAGACAGGCAGACTCATTTTTGCTAAATTATAATAGTAATGATGCCCGATTAGGTTAATTAAATGGCCGGTTAGGTCAACTGAATGCCCGATTAGATTAATTGAATGCCCGGGTACGTTAATTGAATGCCCGGTTAGGTTAATTGTACACCCTTGACGATTGGTTAGGTTAAGTCATGATATTTTCGTTAAAGCCAACGAAAATATCACGACGTAACCTAACCAATCGTCAAGGGCGTACAGATGACCTAACCTGGCATTCAATGAACCTAACCGGGTATTCAATAATAGCGGAGCGACCCGGCGTTGCCGGGGTGGATGTTGAACGCTATATATATATATATATATATAGCACGTGACCACAAAAATTGTCCCTATTTTTAATCGCTTATTACTCAGTCATTATTGCAGCTTCACAAATGAAATAAAAAGCATTCGAAAGAGAACATTTTAAAGTTTTAATTTATTCTACAAGTGTTCAAAGTGACGTCCCTGGACATTCTTACATTTCACACAACGGGAAAGGAAGTTATTTATTACATTTTTCAAAACGCTGCATTCAATGGACTGTACACTCTCTACCACCGCTTGCTTTAATTCTTCGATAGAGGATGGCTCTTGCCTGAATACTTTGTCCTTGACAAATCCCCAGAGAAAAAAGTCCAAAGGTGATAGATCGGGAGATCTTGCGGGCCAGGGAAACTGCGAGCGATGAGAAATGAATCTTTGTTCAAAAAATCTTGTTAAACATTCCAGTGATTGCCTAGTTGTGTGGGCTGTTGCTCCATCTTGCTGAAACCACTTGTTACTGCAGTTTTCTTGTTCAAAAACAGTGTTCAGCATTTCTACATATCTTTCTGAAGTTACTGAAAGCGGTCCCTTGTCTCTGGGTCCTCAAAAAAGTAAGGACCATAAACCTTGCTGCTACTCAAACCACACCAGACAGTAACTTTGGTGAATGCAGAGGTTTCTCCAAGTGTATATTTGGCTTGTTTTGTGACCAACACCGGTAATTCTGTCTGTTGATGAACCCATTGAGATAGATGTGGCATTCATCACTGAATATTATGTCACTTAATCTTATCTGGTTTTGTTCAATTATTGTTTCAATGCGTTCACAAAACATCAAACGACGCTGGTAGTCTTGTTCGCTAAGCTGTTGCAAACACATAATTTTGAATGACTTCATTCTCAAATCCAACGTGATTATTTTCCGAATGCTCTCCCGTTTGATTCCTGTCACAGCTGATAGTCGTCTCACAGATTTCTTGTTGTCCGTTTCAAGCTGATTTGCGAGTGAATCAATGTTTTCAGCGGTTCGCACACCTTTGCTGCCCCAGAGTTGCCTTTATGCATGTTCTTGATTGAGCCGTGATGTTTCCATTTTGCGAAAATCCTGCGAATCGTTTTAGGATCTATGGTCCTTTGCTGACCGTATTGTCGTCTGAAAGACCGTTGGGTGGCAACTACCGAGCCATGTTTGATCATCTCTTCTGCGATGAAAACACGTTGCATGTCCGACAAATAACCCATGATTGTGGTGGATAAAACTGTCATTTTTTTATAAGTACTGATTTCGTATCCAGGATATCGAAAAAAATTAAATAAAACTTTTAAATATTCTTTTTCGAAAGCTTTTTATTTCATTTGTGAAGCTGCAATTGAACACATGTAGAATAAATTAAAAATTTAAAATGTTCTCTTTCGAATGCTTTTTATTTAATTTGTGAAGCTGCAATAATGACTGAGTAATAAGCGATTAAAAACAGGGACAATTTTTGTGGTCACGTGGTATATATATATATATGCCCGGTTAGGTAAACTGAATGTCCGGTTAGGTTAATTGAATGCCCAGTTAGGTCAACTGAATGCCCGATTAGGTTAATTAAATGGCCGGTTAGGTCAACTGAATGCCCGATTAGATTAACTGAATGCCCGGGTACGTTAATTGAATGCCCGGTTAGGTTAATTGTACACCCTTGACGATTGGTTAGGTTGAGTCATGATATTTTCGTTAAAGCCAAGGAAAATATCACGACTTAACCTAACCAATCGTCAAGGGCGTACAGATGACCTAACCTGGCATTCAATGAACCTAACCGAGTATTCAATAATAGCGGAGCGACCCGGCGTTGCCGGGGTGGATGTTGAACGCTATATATATGCCCGGATAGGTAAACTGAATGCCCGGTTAGGTTAATTGAATGCCCAGTTAGGTCAACTGAATACTCGATTAGGTTAATTAAATGGCCGGTTAGGTCAACTGAATGCCCGATAAGATTAATTGAATGCCCGGGTACGTTAATTGAATGCCCGGTTAGGTTAATTGTACACCCTTGACGATTGGTTAGGTTAAGTCATTATATTTTCGTAAAGCCAACGAAAATATCACGACTTTACCTAACCAATCGTCAAGGGGATACAGATGACCTAACTTGGCATTCAATGAACCTAACCGGGTATTCAATAATTTTACCATAGGTTTCGTAATGATCTTGATGACGTCATTTAATATTTTAAAATTAATTATTTAATTTATTAACACCCACGTGCACAACCTCGGGACCTAATCAATATGTGTGTGTGAAATTTCATGTTTGTAACTGCTTCCATTTTGGAGTTATGGCCGATGGCTGGAACACACACACACACACACACACACACACACACACACGTCTTTTTATTATTATTATTATTATTATTATTATTATAGATAAACAATAGACTGGTACAAATTTATAACCGAAAGACTTCCGAAAATCAACAATGTTTGATAAAGAAAAGGGGAAAATTGGTTTTGTAGGCCTAGGGGGTCCGAAATTTTCATAAAATGGAAAATAATTGCCATTTTCTTACTTACAGCGACAGGCATAATGATATTAGGATACCTAATAGAAATTTTGTAATATTTTAAAGTGGGGAAAATAAATAATTTTCTAAAAATGATCTTCAACTATAAAAGCGCATCTAATCAGATAACTTAATTAACGTATTTCTATGACAACTAAAAAATAGAATGATAAATCAATATCCTATCAAATTGTTTGTGTATACGTAAAATTATTTGTACAAAAGCCACAGTAATAAAACGCACAAAAGTCACGGTAAATAATTTCGAGTGTGGCTCGTTTAACTTTAAACTCGTGTTTATTTAAATTGCCCGTTTTAATTATGTAATTTTTTGTATTGAATCGATAAAGAAATCTTTTGTGAATCGAAAAATCTTTTGTGAATCGAATGATGTTAAATGTTTAGTAAATATTGACTTATTTTGTGCCAAAATTATGATTAAAAATGAAAAATTAAAAAAATGCGTGTACAGGCATGGGAAGAACTGTACCCCTAAAAGAGGGGAAGGAATTATGTTAGGGATTTTTTTTTAGCATGAGCACTGCACAATAAAAAGACGCATCGAATGGTGAAAACCGTATTGTTCTACACCAATTGTAGCGACCTGTAAGTGTGCGCAAAAAACTGTTATGTTAGGGATTTTTTTTTTAGCATGAGCACTGCACAATAAAAAGACGCATCGAATGGTGAAAACCGCATTGTTCTACACCAATTGTAGCGACCTGTAGGTGTGCGCAAAAAACTGTTATATATATATATATATATATATATATAAGGCTTCATTTCTGAAATAGTATATTAGACTAGCAAAAGGTCGGCGCTACGCGCCGATTTTGCTAGATCTGCGGTGCTTCGGCTGAATTGTGGGCCTACGGCGTATTTTATTTTGAACATCAGTAGCCCTTTATCTGGATATCATTCCTATTCCTCTCACTTTGGGCCTCAGTAATTGGGGTGCCTGTGGCCTTCCAGTTACTGGCAAACCAATTATTCATTCAATAAAACTACAGAAAAGAACGCAGCCATGAAAATCTAAAGCTTCACAAATCTTAATACAATGAGCTCGGATTTGAAGCCTAAGATTTTCATGACTGCGTTCATTTCTATAGTTTTATTGACCAAATAACTGAACCGACAGTAATTGGGGGCCCTGCGGCCCGCCAAATCATAGTTTTCATTGTTTCGAGTGCATCAATAATATTGTTATAGTGTTCCATTAGTTGTGATAAGCATGATCTTCCTGACCGGAATCGATGTTGGTTATAATTTTTTTCTGAGTTTCCCCATTAACCCCACCCCCTCCCACATTACCCCACCCCTCTCCCCCAATACCCCCTCCCCCACCCATCTCCCCCATTTACCCGCACCCTTCCCCCATTACCCCCAAGGGGGGAAGGGGGCTGGCACCTTGCAAAGGATTTACTTTAATTTTTTTTAAGGGGGCTGGCACCTTGCAAAGGATTTACTTTAATTTTTTTTGGTTACAGATATATATCGCATCTATTTTTCTGAGTTTCCCCATTAACCCCACCCTCTCCCCCATTACCCCACCCCTCCCCCATTTTGTGCCAAAATTATGATTAAAAATTAAGAAATGGGAAGAACTGTACCCCTAAAAGGGGGGAAGGATTTATGTTAGGGAATTTGTTTTTAGCATGGGCACTGCACAATAAAAAGACGCATCGAATGGTGAAAACCGCATTGTTCTATACCAATGTAGCGACCTGTAGGTGTGCGCAAAAAAACTGTTATCATATATATATATATATATATATATATATATATATATATATATATATAAGGCTTCATTTCTGAAATAGTATATTAGATATTCAGCTAAGATTATACCTTTGTATTTATTGTAATATTAGACGCTGAAATATAATTCATTATTATGTAATTATAAAATTAAATATAGAAATATTAATTACCTAGCTTACTGAATATCTTAACAACCTTAGATGCCTTGACCTTGCGCATATTTGGTTTTGCTATACAGAATATAGATAAATTTATTATGACGGAAACAAGAGTATGGGAATATAGTTATGGAAATAAGGAAGAGGATACAGAGTTATGGTTTGTGTATGATTTCGTGAAGTTATTTTTCAGTTTGGAAGATTTTTAAAGTTCTAGATTGGCTTAGCTCTTGATCAAGTGAATAATAATAATAATAATAATAATAATAATAATAATATTATTATTATTATTATTATTATTACATTACACTGTATATTATCGTATAGGTTTCTGTTTATGAGGGACCTATGCGCGAAAGTACCACGGCTGCAAGGTTGCACATATCCTGTATACAGTATACACGTTCGTAATGGGTGGGTCTGCCTAGAAAAGTTTTGTTTGTATCATTTAGTTAATCGTGATTAATTTTACCAAAGGTACTTTTTACACGCGGAAAGTTTCTAAGCATTGATTTGGAAAGAAACCTAAGCAATATTTCAAATATTCTCAACAAATTAATGTTCGTAGAACATGTTTTCGAATGGTATTTACAGCACGTATGTATTTATAGCACGGAAATCGATGACAAGTATACAGAAAGCCATTTTACTGACGAGACTTCTTCAAGAAGTTGCATTATCTCTAAAATGTAAATAATGACACGGATTTATTATAATAACCTGTAAAAAAAGAGCTTTGGTTGTTATATTTCTTTATTTGTGTTACTGATACCCAGAGTATAACCCCAGAACCGGGTGTATCATAATCCATCCATATAGTCTGATGAACTATAGTGTTCTACCTACACAAACTATATTCCTAAGGCTTCATGGTTTCACTCCTCTGTTAATCCATGTGATTATTTGCATTTTAGAGAAAATAAACTATTTAAAGAAATCTCGTTAATAATGTGACTTTGATTGTAGAGAATATTATTCTGACCGTTACATTAGAGTGTCGTACGGTCTGAAATGTCAAATTTGTTAAAAGAATTTATCAGCGCGGTATAATATCCAGACGGGACACACTAATAACTTGGCTTTCAACTACTATTAGATTAATATAATTCTGCTGAACTGGTGTTCTCCGCTGGTGGCTTCAAACGTGAAGGCTATGAAATAATTTCTGACTAACAGTGTAAACGTTGAGAAATAAGTTTGCCTAGAAATGTGAATTTCTGGGAATAAAAAATAAAAAACACTATTCAATAATGATTAGGTTTATTTTCTGAAATTGTATTAATGCCTCCAAACAAAAAAATACGTTGAAAAACAATCCAGATATTACCAATTAATAATGTTTTATCCTTCATAAAAATTGTTTCGAGGCGAACGTTTTTCGGAGACTACATAATTATAACATCAGTAAAATTTCACATCCATTAGAAGTTTAGATATTATTTCCAATACGATTTTGCACCGGTCTCCCATCTGCAGAGGCATTCTCTCAAAGTTGAGATCAGATTAATTTTAATTACTGGGTTGATGTATTCAGCTATGTGATGACGGTTGGCTGGCGGCCAGATTTGCGTTTTAATTTCTTTCTCATTTCTTTGCTCTTAACCATTGAAGCTGGCATGAAAAGACGAATGTGAGTCTTAAAAAGTTTTGCCAATCTTTTATCTTCTATGTTTGTATTTTGTGGGTTTTCTTGAATTATGTATATATATATATATATATATATATATATATATATATATATATATATATATATATATCCCGCAAGGGGGTTCTAAGCTCGTGCTCTTGAGTGCTCTTTGTCCTCGTTTGTACGTGCTTGTTCCAGGAGGTTTCATGTGCGCCCTCCCGGCCCTAGCACCCAAGGATGATGGGGCTCGACCCTGCAGTCCTTGTCATCCTTGGTCTTTTTCCACTTCGACTGTCCCCTCCACCTTTTCTTTTTCCTCTGTCTTTCCTCTCACTTTTTCTTTGTTTTCCGCCGAGATATGCCCTTTTAAATAGAGGCGAATCGGTTCTTCCCGAACTTAAAAAAAAAAAAAAAATAATATATATATATATATACAGGGTGGGCCGTAAGTTTCCATACATAGGAAAAATAAACATTTTTTATGGACAACCATTTTTATTTATATAATATGCTCTACATGGTTGCCATTGTTTTGAAAACACATTTCAATACGTGTTCCCCACTGTTGATGAACACGCATTAGCACAGTTGACGTTATGCTTGTAATGGCGTTGGTGATACGTTCCTTTAGATGATTTATGTCTCGTATCTTTTCCTGATACACCATGGCCTTCAAGTGCCCCCAAAGATAGAAATCAAGGGGGTGAGATCTGGGGATCTGGGAGGCCACTCCACAGGACCACGCCGACCAATCCAAGCATCCGGAAACTGCTGATCCAAATACCGACGCACGTGAAGACCATAATGAGGTGGAGCTCCATCTTGCTGGAAGTAAACTGGGAAGTTACTTTCCTTGTTTAGCAGGGATGGGAAAATCTCTTCTTGCAACATGTTAAGATACCTTTCGGCATTAAGATTTCCACTGACAAAAATTGGTCCAATAATTCTGTCACCCCATATCCCCCAGCCCACATCACTTTACCGGCACCTTGCATCTTCGTCGGACTCAGCCAGTTAGGGTTAGCATTACTCCAATAACGTATGTTTTGCCGATTAACCTCTCCATTGACGTAAAAATTTGCTTCATCAGTAAACAAGATCTTACGTCAAACGCATATGCTTAGGGTATCTGAAACATAAAAACAAACGTTTAATTTTTCCTATGTATGGAAACTTACGGCCCACCCTGTATATATATATATATATATATATATATATATACTGTATATAATAAAATAATAAAGCCAAGTGATTTTTGCGGTGCAAACCTTAGTCGAATAAGGAACAAGAAGACTACAAACATTTAATAATCAAAGCTTTCAACTTATTCTAATATCATCTTCAGTGCTAAAATGAGAAATATAGTGTATATATACACTTAAAAAATAGCTATAAATTTAATACAATTAAAATATAAAATATGTTAAAATAAGCCATAAAAGGGGGCTTCCCTTTAAGATAAGAGTAAATGTAAGAAAAAACATTATAAAATAGTTTAGGAGAACATTATGGAAAAGTTGAAAATGTAAAACCTAAAGTCTATAAAACCTTAACAGAAACAAATCAGGTATAAATTACTCGATCACAGACGCAGCAGAGAATGAGAGATGAGGAAGGTTGATACAGTTTGATGAAGGACGCTAAATTGGTTGGCTGGTAGGAAAAGAAAAAATTATTGCAGGATAGTGAAGATATGGAATGGGATATGATGATTTATATTTGGCTTATGTTTAAAAATGAGTATTGCTTTTAAGATGGGTAGATCGTGTTTATTGGCTTTAGCAATTATTGAGAAGTTATTAGAGCTAACTGGGTGGTCCAACTGATGGGAGTGGAACGTATATGCTATTGGGAGGGATTTGCAAAAATAGCCTGCACCTGCTCACATGAAATACCAACACTGGTAGCTAGTGTTTGCTGAGATATGTGGCGATTCTGTTTGATCATCTCATCGGCGCGTTGTTGGTGATTCTCGTTAGTTGCTGTTTGCAGTCTCCCGCTACGTGGTTCATTATGCTGTTCAGCATGTTCAATGTTTCCGCTCTCCCTTTGCTGAAATCTCCATTTTAGGAGATTTCAATGTTCACCACCACCTTTGGCTTTCCTCTCATTTTACTGACATCCCTGATGAACTAGCTTACAACTTTTCTATCCTAAATGACCTGGAGCAGATTGTATAGCACCCAGCTCGTATCCCCGATCGTCTTGGAGATAGACCCAACATTCTGGATTTATTTCTTACCTCTCATCCTTCTTACTCTGTCAAACGTTTTTCTCCGTTGGGCTCCTCCGATCACAACCTTATATCTATTTCCTGTCCTATCACTTTTGATTCTCCCAAGAGGAGGCGCCTTTGGCACTTCGGCGCCGCTGATTGGGAGGCCCTTAGGCAGTATTTCTGTGATTTCCCATGGAATGATTACTGTTTCCGTGGCCGTGGCCCTTCATAGTGTCCTGAGCTCATCACGGAGATAATTCTCTCGGGTATGGAGGCGTACATTCCTATTTTATTCCTACCACTAATGCAAAAAAAAAACCTTGGTTTAACTTTACTTGTCCTAATGCTATTCGCAACAGAGAGGAGACTTTCAGAAGGTACTGTCGTCATCCAACTTCTGACTCTCACTCGGCTTATTTTTCTGCCCGGAATCGTGCAAAATCTGTTCTTCGACTCGCCAAAAATTCCTCCATCCGACAAAAATGTGAAAATATATTCAATTCCAATTCTTCTCGCTCTTTCTGGCATCTAGCTAAGAACCTCTTCACCAATTTTACTTCCTCTTCTTTCCCTCTTTTCCATTTCGACTGCACAGTTGCCGGCTCTTCTCCTGACAAGTCTGAACACTTCACTCAAACTTTAACTTCCAACTCAACTATGGACGATTCCAGTACTTTTCCTCCGTCTCCTCCTCCCTTTGACTTTATTATGTCTGAAATTAGTCTCTTCTAAAGATGTTTCTTCTGCCCTATCTGGGCTCAACTCTAGGAAGGCGTACGGTCCTGATGGTGTTCAGCCTGTTGTTCTTAAGAATTGTGCTTCTGTGCTGAGACCCTTCCCAGGCAAACTCTTTCGTCTTTGTCTCTTATCTGGTACTTTTCCTTTCTGCTAAAAGTTCGCTTCCATGAAGCCTGTCCTAAAGAACGGTGACTGCTCTCAACCTTCCAACTGTCGTCCAATTTCTTTGATTGCTTGCCTTTCTAAAGTTTTTTAATCTATCCTTAATATAAAGATTCTTAAACACCTTTCTTCTCACAATCTTCTTTTGGGTCGTCAGTATGGTTTCCAGAAGGGACGTTCTACAGGCAATCTTCTTGCATATATCTCCGACTCTTCGTCATCCTTATTTCGGAATTTCGGTAAAACTTTTGTTATTGCGCTAGACATATCGAAAACGTTTCATAAAGTCTGGCACAAATCTTTAATTTCGAAACTGCCCTCCTTCGGTTTCTATCCTTCTAACTGTGCCTTTATCTCTAATTTCCTTTCTGGACAATCTATAGCTGCGGTTGTAGATGGCCACTGTTCTTCTCTTAAAGCTATTAACAGTGGTGTTATTCAGGGTTCTGTCCTGTCACCCATTCTTTTCCTTTTATTTATCAGGAACTATTAAGTCACACTTCCTGTCCTATCCACTCCTATTCCGATGATTCAACTCTTCAATTCTCCACCCGCTTCCCAAAGCGTCCCATACAGCAGTCACTTCATGATTCGCGTAGGACGGCTATGGGATAACCTCTGATCTTTCTGCTATATCTGACTGGGGCAGAGTAAACCTTATACCTTTCAATGCCTCAAAAACTCAGTTCCTCCATCTGTCTACTCGTCACAATCTTCCACACAACTATCCCCTTATCTTCAACAACACACAACTCAATCCTTCCTCTTCTCTTAACATTCTTGGTGTTTTTGCTTTTCTCGTGAGCTTTCCTGGAAAGATCACATATATTCGCTTTCCAAAACAGCTTCTAAGAGGTTAGATGTGCTGTACTGCCTCCGCGGTTTCTTCAACCCCACTCAGTTGCTGTCTCTGTACAGGGGTCTTGTTCGCCTCTGTATGGAGTATGCTTGTCATGTGTGGGGTGGCTCAACCAACACCTGTTAGAATCAAAGGCTTTTCGTCTCATCAATTCCCCGCCTCTTACTGACTGTCTTCAATCTCTCTCTCTTCGCCGCAATGTTGCCACACTCTCTCTTTACTATCACTGTTATAACGGACATTGCTCTTTTGAACTCTCTAACTGCATGCCTCCTCCTTTAAGGAAAGCATGCAGCACCAGACTTTCGACACATTATCATTCCTTTTCTGTCCAACTATTTACTGTAATGCAGGAGTTAATCGGTATTTTCAATCTTTCATCTACTCAACCGGTCAACTCTGGAACATTCTTCCTCAATCCATCTTTCCTCCTGTCTATGACCTTTCATCTTTCAAACGCAGAGTGTCTAGGCATCTCGAAACTCTAGACCTTGATTTTAGCTCTCTTCGTCTTGTATTGGGGGTCGCTTTTGCGGGCATTTGCTCTTGTCCCTTCCCTCCTGCATAAAAATAAAGTCTGCATCAGCTACACGCTTAGCCCAAAGGCGAACAGTACTCACGTCTACACAATCATCACCATACACAGCTTTCATTCGTTGGTTAATGCCGATAGGTGGAATGTTTTCTGCAGTCAGAAACTCGATAACTGCACGCTGTCTTAACCGCAGTGACATTGTGTTGTCACCGTCTGCCATGTTGAATGACGTAGCTCTGAACTAAGAGACTTCACAGTAATGGGCGGGAAGGACATATATACTGACTGCACTTCAGTACTTTTCAATATGCCCTTATATATGGGCTTGTGAATACTGAGCAATACTCAATTACTGGTACGACTATACACTTCCAGAATTTTAGTATGAGGTTTCCTTTTTTGCTGTAGAAGTTTTTCCAGATGATTTCCATTATTTTTGTAGCTGTTGTAATTTTAATGTTATAGTGCTCTCTGAATTCTTCATCCAACGACATTATTACGCCAGGATCCCTGACTTGTGGGTTTTGCGTTATCTATTTGCCTTGGAAAGTTTTGTACCCTTTATTCTGTGGTACCTTGTTATTACCATATCTTAGTTGTTAGAATTTTTCTTCGTTGAACTTCATATTGTTGTCTTCTGCCCACTTCAATAATGTTTCAATGTCATTTTGTAATTTTTCTATGTCACCTTCGTTCGATACTTCCTCGTATATTTTGTGTCATCTGCGAAATATAATACAATACTGTCATTAATATCTGCATCAATACAGTGTCTACAACCATTATTATGAACAACAAGGGAACTAATATTGTACCTTGTGGAAGATAGCTCATAACATCAGACTTCCGTTTTAACTCCAATTACTACCATTCTTTGTGGTCTTTGTGTCAGAAAATTAAATATCCATCTTCCCAGGAATTCCTGTATTCTTAAGTTTGGTCACATTTATCGAAGGCTTTAGCAAATTCAGTATATATTACATCTATGTTTTGTCCTCGAAACAATGTTTCCAATATTTTCTCCTGGTGGTCTAATAGTTGTCATAGGCATGATCTTCCCGCCCTGAAGCCATGTTGGTTTGGAGTATATAAATTCTCTTGTAGATAGCAAGTAGTTTTGCCTCTAATTATGCGTTCAAAGTACTTCATAAGGTAAGAGGTGTGAGCTACTGGTCGATAATTCTTAGTTATTGCTCTGTTAACGCATTTAAATAAGGGGTAATGTTCGCGTTCTTTAATGGAAGTGGTATTTGTCCTGTGTCGAGTGATTTTCTCCATAGTAAGTACAGAGGCTTGTCAATATTTTCTTTACATTTCTTCAGAAACGTGGAACTCTAGCCCTTGTGCCAAATTTTCTTGCATTTGTGACAGAGCCTTAATTATATCTCCTTCCAATGTAAAAAAATTCATCTTGATTTTCTATTTTCTTCTCGGACTTAGGGGTGCTAAACACAGAGTTAAGTTGTTCTTTAAGCATTTCGCTCATTTTTTCTGGATCACTTGTGTATCCAGTCGCCCCATGTATCAACGGACCAATACTCTCTTTACACTGGATTTTCCTTTTCGCAAACGTGCAGAAGTATTTTTTTTTGTTTTCTGTTACTTTGTTTTCCTCCTTGTTTGTCTTATGGCTGAATGTTTGTTTTGGTCCACTTCTATTTCGCATAGTTTTTTTTATAGTTTAAGTCTCTTTGCTTCAGACCTTCACAAGTGCAGACCTGTGTAGAATTTTTACAGTTTGTTTCCGTTGTCTAAATAGTGTCCTGATTTTTCTCTCGAGCTTGCTACGTTTTCTTTTCTTTTCGGAACATGTTTCAGCAATATACGTTTAGTTTCATTTTCTATTATACAAACTATTTCTTCTGGAGTCTTCTCTTGAAGTGGTAATTCCCAACTTATTTTCTTTAAATCTTCATTTACACTTTCCCAATCTACTTTCTTTGAATTTATATTTAAACTTTAAATATTCTTTCTGACTCTCTGGAATGCGTTTCTGGACCTCTAGTTGCTAACTTTAATTGAATATCAATTAGGTTATGGTCGGAGAAATTTGTGTGCGTTACGTTTTAATTTATAACTATTTCAATGTTATTTTTCAAAATTAAATTCAAAACGTTCTCTTTTCTAGTGAATTCACATATTTCCTGGTTAAGTACATAATGTTTCATAATATTTAATAGCATTATCGCTTGGGTTCTATCATCTTTTATAATGTTACATGAAACTTCTCAGCATATATAACTTCGTCATTTTTCTTTCATGTTATAAATGGAAAATTAAAATCCCCACAAATTTAAATATTTGGTGCTGGAATTTAAAGTCATTTTAATGTTTTCTATTTCATTTGTAGCGAATTGGAATTCACTTTTTGTGGTGTTTGGTGGTCTGTAGACATTCATAATGGTTAAATTCAGTTCTTTTACTTCTGAAATAATAATTTCGGCTGTGCTGTTTGATTTGAAAACCATCACCTCACCTGTGTATGTTTTTCACGTAGATGCACTACCCTCCTCCTCGTCTAGCAACTCTATCTGCTAGGTGTATGTTGTACAGTAGTACAGTATTGCTCTGTCAGTATCCTCTATGCAGTATTCACAGCGTTTTTCGCATTTTTTCGTAAGGCATATGATACTGTAATTTGCAGTCTGCATGTTCAATATACAGACCTTGTATATTTATGTAGAATAAATTGATAGGGTTTCTAATCCTCGTGCTTTGTTTTCCTAGATAATGGCCGTTTCCTGGTCGAGGGTATATATATTCATACTTCCACTTAAACTATAAATACATCGATGAATTAAATTATATAATATATATATATTTATTTATTTATTTATATATATATATATATAATATATATATATATATATTATATATATACAGTATATAAACTAAAAGTGGGTAGCTCGCTAGGTAGGGTCCGAAACGTGTGCAAGTGCGCTTTAGATTTTGGATATTTTCATAAGAAATTACAACACTGAGAACTTTATTTTGTGAAAAGTTCGTACAATAATTTAGTTAAATATCTACAGTCAATGAAGCCAGTAGTTACAATAGAACGATTCCCATACCTCTGTGAGAATTGTTGAATAATTACGTAAACACTGTGAAAAAATTTTATGACACGTTTTCCAATATTCATTTCGAGAATAAATATAAATATTGCAGAAATAAGCCGAAGAAAATGGGTCTTACCTTTGGTACCAGTCCGCATAGCGATATCAGGGTTCTCACTTCGATATGTTGTTTTGCTAGTTATAACACACACACACACACACACACACACACACACACATATATACAGTCATACATACGAGTACATATATATATATATATATATATAATTATATATATATATATATATATATATATATATATATATATATATATATATATATATTATATATATATATATATATATATTATATATATATATAGGGTGGGCAAAAAAAAAGGGAGGCCTCAAAGTTTGGCTGTAAAATCCAAAGTTATGGTCAGATTTCAATAGTTTTTTCACACCCTACAACTAAGAAAATTTCCTATATGGTGAGCGGATTTCAAAGAAAACTAATGAAAATTACGGATTTATTGAACATTTATTTATGCCACTGGAAATTCTCCATTCACACTACTACTGCATTGTCGGGTCGGCAAAATAAAAGGGGGACCTATTAAATCCTTCATATCTCGCCAAATACGGTACATAGAGTCATGAAATTTTAGTATGTTAGTACTAGGTAATTTTATGGTTTGTATGGCATCTTTTGCATTTTAGCTGAGAAATTGGATTCATGGCGAATATTCCAGAAAAATCTTGCGATAATTAAAGCGATTTTAATTTAAGCCAACTGCAGGAGGTTTGGACAAGCTTCTCAAGAAAATCAATGAAAGAGGAGATGCTAAAAGATGACATACAAACTATAAAATTACCTCGTACTAACATACTAAAATTTCATGGTTCTATGTACCATATTTGCCGAGATATGAGGGATTTAAAAGGTCTCCCTTTTTTTTACCGACTTGACAATGCAGTAGTAGTGTAAATGGAGAATTTCCAGTAGCATAAATAAATGTTCAATAAATCTGTAATTTTCATTAGTTTTCTTTGAAATCCGCTCACCGTATAGGAAATTTACTTAGTTGTGGGGTGTGAAAAAAATATTGAAGTCTGACTATAACTTTGGATTTTACAGCCAAAATTCGAGGTCTCTCTTTTTTTTTGCCCACCCGATATATATATATATATATTATTATATATGTGTATCTCTATACCACACACACACACACACACACACTATATATATATATATATATATATATATATATATATATATATGGGATGAATTTCACAATTAAACACGTGAAATGAATGAATGATGCAAACCCACAAGGAAAAGAAAAATAATTCCAAGGCCTTTCGTGTATTCAGAAGTACACCTCGTCAGAGAATTCCCGACGAGGTGTACTTCCGAATGCATGAAAGGCCTTAGAATAATATTTCTTTTTCCTTGTGGATTTGCATCATATATATATATATATATATATATATATATATATATATATATATATATATATATATATATATATATGTGTGTGTGTGTGTGTGTGTGTGTACATGTATATATGTGTGTGTATGTGTGAGTGTGTGTGAGTGTGTGTGTCTTCCAAGATGTTTTTCGCTTTATGATAACATTTTATATGCATGTATATTATGTTGATCATTGTCTGCACAGGTGTTTTAGCACTTTATAGTAAACTTTCAATTGTTTTTAAAGCGAAAGTAATCACATTATGATAATCATATGCAAATTAGATCGAAGAGCCTCGCTGTCAGTAAGAACAATTTCACTATCTTTACATTGGAGGGAAGTGTTGCAAAGAGAAGTTTAAAAATTGTCTCAGAAAATTTGAAGTCTGAACGTAATGTTTTTTTCTAAATTTTTGAAACTTTATAACTCAGCTATTTATGAGTATAATGCAGATATAGCTAAAACCATTATATAGATTAAGTACAATAGTTTTTATAAATCTTCATATACATGTGTAGACGCGTATGTTCTTAACAGATTCGTTGTGTCATATTTATGTTTTCGTGCAGCGAGGTTATTAGACTCGAATTATTTAATGATCATATGATGCCTACCATTCCTCTTCATACATGCAGGTATGTCTTTTGTAAAAGAGGGTAATGATCTGGCCTTTCACATATACAGTAAAAAATATTTCCTCTATATTGTGAAATAAGTTGTTTTTAATATACTCTATATACATGTACTGTATATACCAGGTGTCCCCCAAAAATGCCCCTATTCCAAAATAAATGGTCTAAGCTAAAAAAAGAATCTAGACACAAAGACAAGCGCAATATGTATGTAAAACATAGAAGTTTATTAACCTTAATTAAATAACAATGTTTGGAGGTGCTCCATCCTGCTGAAACAACTGTGAATCTGGAATAAAGCAGTTATTTCTTTTACGGGATAAGCTAATTAGTTGTGGTAAGTAGAAATCTTGCAGAAATTTCGTAGAAATTAGGAAAAGTTATTGCTTTAAGTATGAAATGGTGAAAGAACGGTTTTAATATACAATATTTATTAGTTATTAAGTAATGAAAGATTAGAAATGTATAGCTATATGCATGTACTCGTAGGTATATGCTGAATATAAACTCCAATCTGTTACCTTTCTGAAGAACAAACCTCAATAATAAAATATACTTCCGTCACGTATGTAATATATTTCGTAAGAAAAAATGTATGATATACATATATGTTTATATACAGGGTGGGCGGAAAGTAGCTCCCTATTTTGGATTGGTAAAAAAATACGTATATTATCCATTTATTTCAGAGGAAATAATATGAAAAGGTAGGCATACATGGTAGGTTTTCTCTAAAATTCAATGTGGGCTCCAACTCTTTCCACCAGCTTCTGGAGCCGCCCAGGAATGGCGTCCACTGACTTTAGCAGGAACTCCGGCGGGATGGAGGACATGACTTCCCGAATTCGGTCCTCCAGTTCTTCCAATGTCCTCGGTTTGGTGCGGTAGACTTCTTCCTTTACCCACCCCCAAAGAAAGAAGTCGCACGGTGTCAAGTCGGGGCTCCTGGCTGGCCATTGATGTGGACCACGACGACCCATCCAACGCCCAGGGAAGTGGGCATCCAGCCACTCACGGACAACAAGAGCGAAGTGCGGAGGGGCGCCATCTTGCATAAATATCAGATCGTCGATGTTCTCCCAAGTGCTGACAACCGGCCAGACCTCGTTTCGCAACATAGCAAGGTACCACTCAGCATTCATGGTGTTGCGCAGAAGGAACGGGCCCACAACCTGATCTGAGGTCATACCACACCACACCGTTACACTGAACCGATTCTGCCATTTTTCAGCGGTAACCGTGCGACTTCTTTCTTTGGGGGTGGGTAAAGGAAGAAGTCTACCGCACCAAACCGAGGACATTGGAAGAACTGGAGGACCGAATTCGGGAAGTCATGTCCTCCATCCCGCCGGAGTTCCTGCTAAAGTCAGTGGACGCCATTCCTGGCGGCTCCAGAAGCTGGTGGAAAGAGTTGGAGCCCACATTGAATTTTAGAGAAAACCTACCATGTATGCCTACCTTGTCATATTATTTTTTCTGATATAAATGGATAATATACGTATTTTTTTACCAATCCAAAATAGGGAGCTACTTTCCGCCCACCCTGTATATATATATATATATATATATATATATATATATATACACAGTATATCATACATTTTTTCTTACGAAATATATTGCATACATTTTTCAAAACCTATCCCTTTTACGGCTCTTACGAAAGGATCACTTCCTCTTTGCTCGGGCCAAGCACCCTGTTTATGAAGTATTGACAGGAGTATAAATCTTGAACCCTTTTAATATTGGAGTACAGTTGTGTTGTGGTACTTTTTATTAATTCGTGTATCTTTTAGTCTTATAAATAAAGTGATTAATGTATACATGACTCCTTCCCTGCACCAAATCAAAGTTAAAGAAGTTGCGGAAATGAAAAACCATTAATGTGACCTGGTCAGGACTTTTAAAGAGATTGATTGCTAGTGTTCAGTTAAGCTAAACATCCCTTTTGAGGACTTATACATCATCGTGACTATATCGTAATACCGCTTCTTGACGAGCAGTAAAGTTAAGCGACATTGGGTCTGTGTAGTAGTTGGATGGGTGACCGTAGTCTGGGTCTAGTAAGTGTAGCGACCTGTGTTTCGGATCCTACTTAAAGTTGTAGGTCCCCTCCGTCACTGACCTTCGCTGTCACATAAGCTTTGGTTTGGTTGGCATACTGTATACGAGTATGATAGCCGTTCTTTCTTCGGTAATCTTGTATTTTAATATCGAAAATTCGTCCAGAAAATTTAACGTCGCAAATTATTGAAATAAAAAAAAATGAAACTAATTTTATTTAGGTTAGGTTAGTTTAGGTTTAAAACAACCTTTACAGTAAAAATAAAACAGAATTAATTTGTGACGTTTAAACAACTTAAAAGTACACATACTTAATTTGTAACGTTAAACTACAAGATTACCTTTTTTTCATACTTAACTCCGCCTGAAGTTTCTTTATTGTTTAAAAGAAGAAATTCCACAGTTTCTTGTAAATATAATGGTAGTTTATGTACAACTTGTATAATATTTGAGAACTCTGAAAATTTATAAAGTTGATAAGAAATTTCTTAGAAATTTCGAACTGTTATGTTTGATCTGACCATACCAATAACATACTCATAACTCTATCAACCCTTTAGAAAGTAATCTAGCTCCTATATCTGAATAGGAATCTTAAGCAAAATAAAAAATTTAACTTATTCTGAATACTACAGGGTGTCCCGTAAGTCTGGAACCATAGGGGAAAATGATAAAAACGGCAATAAAAACGCCGAAGAGACTTTTGGGGACTGTTTGTGAAATGAGCGAGGATGGTAGCGGCTGTGTCATCGTCGGTGGATGTCCTCGGAGGTCCACTGCGTGGTTTATCGCCTATGGACCCCGTTTCCCTGAACTTTGCTACAAGTTTGCCGACATAGCTGTGTGTTATCGGCGTGCGGTCTAGATGCAATCTGTTAAATTCCTCAGCGACCTCCCTCTGACTCCGATTTCCTACGAGCAGAATTACCTGGATGCGTTCTTCCTTCCTCAAAGACATCATGGGCACTTGCATAAACGGAAAAACATGAATTACTTATTTTACCCTATGGTTCCAGACTTATGCGACACCCTGTATATTCCACAACTGCCTTAAGTAGGCCCGCTTTGTAAGAAATTTTATACTGTTACGTAAGTGATCTGACCATACGAATACCATCTTCCTAAATCTATTAACCCTTTAAAAATTAACCTAGCTTCTATGTCTCAACAGGAATATGAATATGTATATGGAAATTAGAACAGCCAATACTGAATATACAAGTAAATATACAAAACGACTCGATATCTGAGCATAATTAGGACTATTTTGATCTTTCAAATTCGTGTTTACTTTTTATTAAAATGATATTTGCCCAGTCCTACAAAGGATGTTGGATTCTCAAATACTGTAGAAGACAATTACAGTAAATGATAAAAAGGAGTTAGGGACAATTAGGAATGGTTCTCACATAAAACAATATTACATCTATGATGTATTTTCAGGTTAAGGTGAAATCATTTATATAAATTATTCATTGGATTATCGCTATGAATCCATCTTGTCCTCTGGCTGAATATAACTAAACAACATACTATGACCCATCAGCTGCAATATAATTAAATAACTTTATCGTAATACTGATCTACATAGAGGAATAAATAAATAACAAACTAATAAGGTGTGTAGTAGGGCGGATCGAAAATGAGGTTTTTAAACGTTTTTTCGAAATTCAAATATGGCTAGTGCGGAAAATATGTGGGTGCTATAGATAATGACTGTGCATAAATATTAGTCCTGCGAAATGATATCTTCAGGTGCCACAAAGCCGTCGAAAAAAGTGAAATATAATGATTTTCTTATATTCTGCATTAGTACAATAACTGAAACTTACTTGTTATTATTATATATTAAGTGTTCCAATTACCAAAATAGTTACTGAATTACGCAGCTCTTAGTTTATTTAGATCAATGTTCTTTTGATTAATGATCTAAATAATCCAGAACTCACCACGAGGAGGTGGCTGCGTGTCGAGCTCCACCCATGCCCTCCCAACCACCCATCCTTGCGCATGTTTTTTTCTATTAACGTTTTATTTAAACTTTATATTCAGCTTTACTTTCGAATGATGGCATTTTTTTACGTGACTGAAGTGTTGATCTTATGAAGCCATCTCGCGCGTTCAATCCAAATACTTTTGATGATGCTTCAGTCACTAATTTTACCATTCTTTCTACTACTTGTGTATGACAAGGGAATTTCTCGAATGGAGGGGTACTCTTGTTTTCTATGAATTCTTCAATCTCATTTTCTGTCAGGTGTCTTGTCACAGGTGGTTCAGTGACAATGCATTTTTGCCAATTAATTAAATCAGTATGATCAGTAGCTTCAAACTGAATAACAGGTACTGTGAAACGCCTCACAACTTTTTCCTTGTTTGTTTGCCTTGCTTTCTTTATTCGCCTCCACGCTAATTCTCTTATGGCGCTGCGGTCATCATGAATCATTGATGCTAGAATATTTTCTGGATTTGCAAAAAATGCATTTCTTTGTATGACAGGGTTTACAATATCCTTTACTTCGTCATTCAGTGTTCTTGTCAGTTCAATAGTTTTGAAAACATGTTTTGAGCCATTGACAAAAGACGTACTTTGCTTAATAGAAAACCACATTGGGATGTAGACCTTCATTATAAAAGAAGCAATGTTCATGAGGTTCTCAGATGGACTTACAGTTGAAACGTATAGACGAAGCAAACGATTTGCTGTAGTCAGCCATCGTGAATGTGCCATTTGGCCTGGACTACGATGAGCAAGATCTGGAGAGCAATATCCCTTTGTTATGGCCTGATGAATATCAATTAGATATTTTTGGTCGGTGCTAAGATCTTCACAGTCTACAGTTGGTTCCTCAGCATCAATCCTTTCAAACTCGACAATAGGAAGACTCTCACAGTTCTCTAATTCCCTGCCAATAGGACCGGTGAATCCGCCGGGGCCAGATGTTTTTCCATCCAGCTTTGCAACTAAATGGCGTAATGGCAATTCATTGGCATGGAGCTGGCACACTAAATGTTGAACTAGCTTCTTCAGCTTCAATTCTATAAGCCTTATAACGCCTCCCTTTTCTCCAGTGTTGACTGCTGCACCATCGCATCCAATGGCAACAAGGTTTTCCAGGTTCATGTCATTATTTCCAATATACTCAAACATTCCTTTACATATTTCTTCAGCTGATCCAGAATTCACAGAATAATGGCCCAAATAATCTGAACCAGGTTCTCTCACTAAAGTGATATGTTCTTCTGTTACCTTCTTCTGATATACTTTGGACTCTTTTTTTTCTTGGAAGAGTGTAGAATCTTTTCGACCATCAAAATAGATTCCTCTGATTGGGACCTGATTTTGATCTTTCATAATTTCTGATCTCTTCTTTTGTCTTTCTCTTCTGATTTTACTCCTATCCACTACTTCAGATGTATTGTCAATAGAAACTTCTCCAATATCTTGCAATACTGCACTAACAATGAATGCTGCAGCTCGATCTGAAACTGCAGTCCTGTCACAAGCAGTAGCCACTGAAGGTAGATTTGTAGTTTTCCTTTTCTTGAATAATTGTTCTTCAGGTTGTTCGAGCTTTCTCTTCGAGCTAACTGGCTCTGGAAATGTATCGTCTGATATTTCGCCAGATTCACTTTCACTTTGATGTCGATGATGATAATTCAACATTTGTATCCTGCAATTTCTCCTGTGAAGATTCTTTGGTGAGCCTCACAGCTTCTTTTTGCTTTCTTAGCAACGTAGATGCTTTTTTCTTTGAGAGTGTAATATCTACTCTATCAATAAACAGTTTTCTTTCACTCCTTTGATCTAAGAGGAACGTCACTTCTTCCTTTGGAACCGTTTTTTCTTTAGGACAAGAACATTGTGTTAGTATTTTGCACTTGCACGCTGCAATGTCAAAAAGTTTCGTGTGTGCTTCTTTTTTGAACATATCAATCTTTGCTTTGTAAGCTTCAGAATTTTTTCTGCTTTGGTATGGCTTCATAATGACACGATACTTTTCGTGGTAGCTTCTGAACATTGTTTCAATTCGCCTGTCTGACAGAATTGCGACGGAATCACTTTCCCAAATTGTTTTCAATTTATCAACAACTTGTTCTAATATTTGAGATATTGAAGGATCTTTATTAGTATTCTGTTTCAAATCGTTTCTTACAAACAAGTAATATTTAAAAACTCCTTCGTATGTAGGAAGATTCCTGTGCCACAAATCTTCCCCCATACCAAACATGGGGCACTCAGTTGAGGCCCTGGTTGATTTTGCACAAACTCGAGACATTTTGAAAGTATACAAATCTGAAAAAGAAAGAGCTAATATCAATTATACGTTAATTTCAGTTAATAGTACATGGCAAACTTAGGGCAACACAATACAGAAATGCAAAATATATAAGAAATATAGTTTAGACTATCTGAGTAACGCCAACAACAGAACACCCACCTGCTACGAGAGCGACAGCTACACTGAACCGAGGTACTCACGTGACAGCTGAGTGAGCTGACTATAGGAAACTGTTTTTAGAGAATAGAAACTTTTTTAAAGGTTGACTGAGCTATTTTTATACAAGTGTGAATAAATTCTTGTCTATTGTGCATCGTGGACTCTTCTGTAATTATTGGTTAAAATCTGCTTTTTTCAATATTGAAGGTCATTGTGGCACCTGAAGATATTAATGTTATGATTTTAAATTTATACCAGCTTATTTCCTCACTACTCCACACATTTTCCACACTAGCCAATTTGAAAATTCGAAAAATGAGTTTTTCACTCCGCCCTAGTGTGTAGGTTTGCTCCTTAGCATAAAATAAATGAACTTTTACATAAAAAATATTGATTCTTTTACAGATACAAAGAACAATAGCGTTTAATGATAATATTTTGAGGAAGACAAATGACAAAGTCCTTCTAACTCAGTCATTCTTGTTTCACGTTCGTTCAAGAGTAAAATATCCTCGCGAGAGAATCTCAGAGGAGGCGATTCTCAAATCTTTCTATTCCCATTCCCAATGTTGGACTTTACAATTTAAATCAGACTTTTTCATAAAATGCAAACACGTCACGGTTTCTTTTCACAATTTCCCAAATCAGCAAACTCTTTCTTTCAAATGTGGAAATCTCACTTCGAGCATTTCAACTCGCGTACCCTGAATAAGAAAGACGGTGAGTGGGAAGTAATTAAACGCTAAAGATAATCGATGCAGGAGTTAGCGCAATGGGCCGCAGTAGCCTAGGCCGAGTTCCTGGCCCTTCTGACTACTTATTATTATTCAAGAAAGTCACATATGATAATGCCTAAAAATATCAGTACATTTTAACTGTCTAATGGAAGATTAGGCCTAGAGAATTTTCATATTAGCATTTAATAAATTTAATATATCCGCATAAAATGTAGATATATAATTATTGTATATTTACTTTACATTACGTATAGACTTGTGAGATTATAACTTATGTGATTTATATAATTTTAACCTCTTTAAAAAGAGAATTTACATCGGCCCAGATAAATACTGTACATCTAGAATAATTACACATAATATGAATGTCGTTATTAAAACCATAAACAAAGTTTAAAATTATTATTCGTGTTCTGAATTTTGATATTAACATAACCTCCCGGCATTTCAGCTCGCATATGTATTAAATAACACTATATGAAGGTGTTAAATTCAAATCTAACCACGCGTCAAAATGAAATGCTGCCTGAATACGTACGTATAATCCTTGATTACGCTGAATTACAAGGCAGATTACAATGCAGATTACAGTAGATTACTTAAGATTACAAGAGATTACTCGAAAGATGGTCTCATTCCTCATAAAGGGCCGTTTCATTATTATTCAAATTAGCCATTTTGGGTTATATTGAAATGCTGAGCCCAGAAGGGTGTTCCGAATTTTCCTTTGAACTTGGATCTGGTCCAACTTATTTCAGGAAGTAGTTACTATGAACTGTTATTTAAAGTAATAATAGCCACATCTGAATATATATAAAGCTGTTATATTACACACTTTCCAGAGAAGATTTACTGAATAGGATAAATTTTTTACAAAAATTTTGTTTTAACATTTCGCATGAGAGTCTGCAAAATTATTAGCTACTTATTAAATAAGTATTGAAGTACTACTAAGCCCGTGTAAGTGAGACGATGGAACAGAAAGTTTATCTTCCATTTCAGTCTCAGCAAATATTTTCAGTTCAATATGAACCGTAGTTAAGTATAAACTAAAACAATATTGTGACCCTATTTCACCGGTCATTCAGATTTATGGGAACGTATGCTACATTCGTACTGTATATTTGTATACTGTGTATATATATATATATATATATATATATATATATATATATATATATATATATATATATATATATATATATATATATATATATATACACACTGTATATCTGTATACTGTATATATGGATATAAAATAGTAGTGACTAATTATATGATAATAAAATTATTATATTAATTATTAATTAAATTATATATTAAAAAGTTTGGTAATGCTAGTTTGGTGGAATCCCAAATAATTTTTCTTGTTAATAAAAGTTACATAAAATGCATCACTTTAGAAAATATGAATGATATTTTTGTATGGAGATTACTGTCCATCTTTGTTTAATTAACAAATGGTGTTTTGTTCCATCACAATACAAAATATCGGAAACTGGTTTCAAATCTTTTTCATATCCATTACGTATGAAACTAACTTCTTCTATCCCGATCTAAAGGATTTATATAGAATTATATAGAAAACTACAGTCATAATTATGTAAAGACTTGCTACGACTACTACTACAAATAATAATAATAATAATAATAATAATAATAATAATAATAATATCAATAATACAATTTGTTATTCTATTTACAAATTTTGATGACAAATCAGGAGCAACAAGAAATATACAAACACACATGTACGTGATATATATATATATATATATATATATATATATATATATATATATATATATATATATATATATATATACATATATATATATAAATCGTGTCCACGTCAGAAATAAGTAATACAAAATATGAAGCATAGCGGCATTAACATTTGACATTTTAGATACGTCCAAGCTTCAAATAGTGTTTTAGAACTAAAGCAATCATACATACGAAACCATTGTACAAGTTACAGGTTATATTATATAAGGGGGCGCGGAGGTAGACAGAATGTAATTAAACAGAACCAGAATTAATTGACTTATACTAACCGTAATCAAATCCAATTTTGAATCGTTACACTGAAATAATATCGAATCCCAGTTAATTCCGGATCGATCCAATTCACGTACGTCATTATGATATAGGAATTCTATTTTATCTTCGCCTAAAATATCTTCCCGATCTTCCAGACTTTATGTCTTCACCTTCCGAAACCTATGCTTGTTTGAAGGGTTGTACAAGAAATAAGACATGAACTTATAATGTTCGTATTAATGAGTTATTACTTTCATCATATAAGTTTAATTAATGTGATCTCGGCATGGTATTTCCACTATAATATGTACGTAACCTTCAATGATTTTGTATGCCTCTTCATAAATCGTAGTAACTAAAATATTACGTGAAAGTAAATGTAATAATGTACAGGGTGTTAAAAAAGTCCCGTCACCCCCTACAAAATGTACATATTGTAATATCAATTTTATTTTTGTGTGATTAATTGTATTCATATGTAGTAGGTGTAATTTAAGAAACAAGTCACTAGCAACAATTACTTTAATTACAGTAAATACAGTTACTAATGAAGAATATCTGTGTGCGCACAATCATTTTCGTAACAAATGGCGGTATGGTTCCCTGCCGAGATCTTTTGTCATGTGATCTCTCATTGTGGACATAGGGACTGCAAGTGCTTGTGATCGTTTCCGAAGTGATTTTTTCGGTGAACGAGCCACCGATGCAATCACACCTTCACATTGTTCCGCTTGCGTTGTTGGTCTTCCCGACCGTGGTCTGTCCTTGATGGAGCCAGTTTCAAACAGCTTTTTCTCCCAGCGTAATACCGTTTTGTTTGGTGGTGCAGCCTTATTGAATCTTGTGTTGAAATCATTCTAGATATCATGCATCGTTTTGCCAGTATGTGACCTTTCATGAGCCCATGTGTTCATCACTATCCTTTCCTCCAGAGTGTAAGTGGACTGGTCTGCCATTGTTCACACAACTCTAATACCTGGAAAAGAAAAAATGTCAATAAATCACATATAAATTCAATTAAATCACACAAAAATAAAATTGGTATTACAAAAGTACATTTTGTAAGGGGTGACGGGATTTTTCGAACACCCTGTAGATGGTATTTCTCTAGATTTTATGTACACAGAGAATAAAAGGTACCTTTTTCAAAACAGAGAAATAAGAGAGATTAGCACATAATTAACACGCGTTGATTAAAGGCAAAAGACATTTTAACAAAATATTGTAAATTTTATACATTCTCGCACTGTTATTGAAATTATTTTTAAAATAGAGAAATACACATTCGAGAATATTCCTTTCAATTGTAGCTGTATTTTTAACGAGCGCTTTAGAATTATCCCATTTGATACTATGATTACACTGGTCTACAGCCAAAATGCTTCGGAAATAAAAGTAGTCAATCTTTACTAATTTGGGGTCATTGAATACGAAAATGCCTAAAATTGCCAATTGGCTCTATTTATAAAGATATCAGGCAACCCTGCACCCTACTAACTGGACTGCATCTGTCGCGTAATATGCAGACGCCTGTGACACATCGACGCATTGACTCTACTGCGCATGCGCGTAGTTATATTTTTTATTTTAATAAATTAGTGTAAATATATACATATACAGTATATACAATAAAATGTAATTTTAAATTTATCTATTACATTATGTATTTGTAAATTATTTATTAAAAAATAGATTGGATAATTTTAACATATTGCTTCCCATAATGTTTTTGATATTAATATAAATGGAATACTAACTTAACTTAACCTTACCTAATTTAAAATTATTAAAATGCAATGTAATTACATTAATTTATTAAAATAAAAAAATATAACTACGCGCATGCGCAGTAGAGTCAAGGCGTCGATGTGTCACAGGCGTCTACATATTACGCCACAGCATCAGTTCATTCATTGAAGTCATACAGTGCACCCTTGTCAAACTCTTTTTAGTGTTTGCTTTTCAAACTGAATTTTTTTCAGCCTTATTTGAACAAAGATGCCTCGTAATTGCGTGAACAGTGTAGATAACTTCTGTTATGTTTGTGGAGAATTACTTTTGCAGCACAAAAGCGTGCTATAACCGCCGTGATTAGGAAAGCCTATCACCTTTATTTTGGCTGTAAAATTGGAGATCAGGACAAGAGCTGGGCCTCACACATATGCTGCAATACTTGTGCAACAAACCTTCGCCAGTGGTTGAATCGGAAAAGGAAATCTATGCCTTTTGCAGTGCCAATGGTGTGGAGGGAACCAACAGATCATGTCAGCAATTGTTACTTCTGCATGGTGCCTCCAGTCAAGAAAGGTATTTGCAAGAAGAAAAAGTGGATTTTACAATATCCGAATATACCCTCTGCTATACGCCCGGTACCTCACGGCGAAGGACTACCCGTTCCTGAGCCCCCACACTCATTCTCCATGGAGTCAGAGGACGAGGAGAATGAAGGAACCTGCGAAACTTGTGAGCCTTCAACTTCACAAGACCCTGAATTTGTTTATAACTTGACATCTTCTAAACCGCACATGATAACTCAGAATGAATTAAACGACCTTATCAGAGATTTAGAACTGCCAAAGAGTAAGGCAGAACTGTTCGGCTCCAGATTGCAGCAGTGGAATCTCATCGCTGAAAATGTTAGTGTGTGTAAGTTTTGTGACCGTCAAAAAGATTTTGTCCCATTCTTCATCACGGAAGGTGACCTTGTAGCTTGCAACGACATCGATTGTCTGATGGCAGCTCTCAACATTATTCACAATCCTGATGAGTGAAGACTGTTCATTGATTCATCGAAGTTCAGTCTAAAAGCTGTTTTGTTTCATGTTGGCAACGTATTGCCATCAATTCCAGTTGGTCATGCAGTCCACATGAAGGAAACATATGACAACATGAAGCAACTTTTGAACTGCATAAACTATGACAAACATCAGTGGCAGGTTTGTGATGACTTGAAAGTTGTTGCTATCGTGCTTGGACTGCAGCCGGGCTACACTAAGTATTGCTGTTTTCTGTGTGAATGGGATAGTCGGGCTAGGACTTCATTACATCAAGAAGGATTGGCCACTCCGACACTCATTGGAACCTGGAACAAAAAATGTTCAGTATCCTCCACTTGTAGAATCGAGCAAGATTTTGTTACCAACCTCCTTACACATCAAACTGGGCGTCATGAAAAATTTTGTTAAGGCTATGGATAAAACGGGGGCAGCTTTTAAGTACCTCGTGGTAAATTCCCAAAGCTCAGTGAAGCAAAAATCAAGGAGGGTGTATGTGTTGGTCCACAGATCCGCGAGCTTCTTAGAGATGAGGAGTTCGACCGTATCCTAGGTGGTGAGGAGAAGATAGCATGGAATGCTTTCCGGTTAGTAGCAACCAATTTTCTCGGAAATACCAAAGCTGACAATTACAGGGAGCTGGTGGAAAACCTGCTCTTGTCCTATCAAAAAATGGGCTGCAATATGTCTTTAAAGATACATTTCCTCCATTCGCACCTGGAATTTTTTCCGGCCAACTGCGGAGCAGTCAGCGATGAACATGGTCAACGTTTCCACCAGGAGATATCAGCGATGGAGAAACGCTACCAAGGGAAATGGAGTCCATTATTGTTAGCAGACTACTGCTGGACAATAACAAGAGATGCCCCAGAAGTTGAATACGAGAGACAAGCAAAGAAGCGACTGGTTGAATCAATATAAGGGGTTCCAAAAAACCTTAGCCCCCCCATTTGCAGCTTACATGTTTACTTATATCGAAATAGTTTTTAGTGATTATAAAAATATATAAAATTCTTTATTTATTGCAGGTATTAAAATTACTCTAGCTGATAAAGTGATAATATAATGGCTTCTCAATTAATTGGTGATTCGGAGAGGCAACGTGTGATAGATCGCATACGAGCAATAACATTTCGGGAAGCTCGTGATGCTAGAGCCACCTTTATAACACGTTCATGGGTTGCCAAAAAGCTGCGAAGAAGTGAGGACTTCGTCAAAAGAAATTGGAATAAAACTTTGGATGAATGTGAAATGGATACAACCAAATCTGGGCACCCAAATTTGCCACTCTCTCAGGAAACAAAGGACATCATTGAAACCGGTACGCGTAAGCGGAAAAACAGCTGCGCTAAATTTTCTAGAGAGATCGAAGTGTTGAGAGGAAAGATCGTTAGTGGTGAGATCATTCGACTGTACCGTCATAGGCAAGGTTTAAAGCCTTGGCATGAACTTCCAAAGCCAAGAAAAACTCAACTTAACATCGATGACAGAATGTGGTTTGCCCATTATCTTTAAGATTGGGATGTGGATGATTTCATGCATTTAGCTGTCTCCGATGAATTTTTTGTTTACATAACACGTCGGCCTAACTACCAAAATGATCGAGTGTGGGCCACAACACCAGATGAAATCGATGACAATGAACATTATCGCGAATTATTAAAAAGTCCAGACTCTGTTGGTGTGTTTGTTTTGTTCACTACAAAGAAGCTCATGTGGGTGCTGAAACCAAATGGTCAGAGTTGAGATGGACAGTATTTTCGTGATATTATTCCATCCCAGCATGTCATTCCTTTTCTAAGAAACCCAAACAATGTTATGGATGTCGATCAGGTCACACTTCTGCACGACAAGGCCCCCTGCTTTAAGGCATTAGCCACTCAACAGTTGTTGCGGAACCATGAGATCGATTTCTTTGGAAATGAAGAATGGCCAGGAAATTCTCCTGACCTGAACGTCTGTGAACACATTGGATCAGTTATAAAGGACAAGGTTGAATGTCTCTTGTTTGAAGAACCTGCAGCAAATCGATTTTCGAAGGATACAATGACGCAACACATTGAAATTGTTTTAGCAAATTTGCGTAACGATCAAGATCTATTCACGTCACTTTTGGCAAGCTACCCAAAGCGAATTCAGGCTGTCTTGGAAGCCAATGGCGGGAACACCAAGTTTTAATTGTTTCTCATTAAATGCAGGATTAAATTCTCTTTTGTAAGGTATGCTTAGTTTTACTGTACCTCTAATGGTTTAGGCCATGGGCGGGGGGGCTAAGGTTTATTGGAGCCCAGTAAGTGACTGCATTATATAGGTATGTTACTAATATATGGTATACAAATACGTAAAATGTGTAACTTAAATTTTCTTGGAAACTGTAGCCAATCGACTGTTTTTATGGTCATATTCGTTTTCAGCACCAAAATCCATAATAGGAAACACATTTTATCTCCGAAGCACAAACTTTTTCAAAATTTGTAGACCAGTGTTACATATATACATATGGTTAAACAATGCATTAGAATTATTTGCTGTTCTTCACGCATATTTATGCTGTTTTACTCTGTTATCTAAAGTTTTTCCCGTTTGATCTATATATACTGAGTTACATTGTGTATATCCGATCGAATACACACAGCCAAACGCATTATCGGGGCTATTCTCTATTAGGCGAGATTAAGCAGTGTTATTATACTTAAAGACTACGTTGATACCAATTGCTTTAAGTAAAGTCGGTACTAAATTATGTTATCCTCTTTCATTTCTAGCCTTAGGAAAGTTGAGAATAGGTATTATGATAGCGTAACTGTAAATGAATTTGAGCGTAAAAATACCCTTAGCCTATCTTACCATGTAAAATTTAAATATCTTCCGACTTTACTTAAAACAAATGGTATCATAACGTTCTGTCCCCCTCACTAGCAAGTAGCAACACATACACATTGGAAAACAGAAAAACAACAGTCATCAGACCACCTGCCCATCATCATTACAACACGTTCTACACTCTGCCCCAGTAGCCTTAGGCACACTTACAGAAATTACAAGAAAGCTGATTGGGAACAGTTCAAAATACAGACTGAGGAACAATTCTCCACATTAAACAGCACACCCATCATAAACATCAATACAACACTCAAGACATTTAATCAGATCATCAATAATGCAAACAAATACGGAACCCGGAAATTTGTACGCCAACATTTGTACGACGGAAATTTATACGCCAGCATTTGTACGCCAGAACATTTATACGACTGGAAATTTATACGCCAAGCATTTGTACGACGGTAATTTATACGTTATACGCAAGAAATTCATGATCAGTTAATAAAATTGAATTTGAAACTTGACTTACTTATTTCCCATCCGGTTAGAGCCGGGTTGGGTCCCTCTGATGAATTCTGTACTTCATCCAGGTTCGTCTGTCTCTCGCCTCGCTGTCAGCTCTCTCCATTCTCTCCCTGCGTTTCCGCTCTTAAAGCTCGCCAACCATGTTCTTCTTGGGCGTCCCCGCGGTCGGGTTCCATCCTCTCTTGCGTACATGGCTCTTTTGGGCAACCTCTCCTCCCTCATTCTCTCCACATGCCCAAACCATCTTCTCTGAATATCTTCGACTTTGCTATTCACTGGGATCTTAACGTTGGTCCGGTTCCTGATCTCCTCATTGGTCACCAGGTCCATCCATCTCACCCCACAAATCCTTCTCAAACAGTACATCTCAAATGCATTTAACTCTTTCCGCTCTTTCTCTCTCATTATCCAACTTTCAGCTCCGAACAGTACTGTTGGCGGTAGCCGGACGGGATGCCGAATGCACTTTTGCCGAAAGTCAGGAAGCCGAAGCCAAGACGCCGAAAGGACATGAAGCCGAATAGACATGAAGCCGAAAGGACATGAAGCCGAATAGACATGAAGCCGAATGGACATGATATATATATATATATATATATATATATTATATATTATATATATATATATTATATATAAACTATTGGTTTTGACAAACCAACCAAGAGGTGATAAGCTATTCTGCCCCCGTTGGAAAACAACTGTATACTATACATGCAATTATTTCCGATAGTAAAACTTTACCATTAGTGTACTGCATTGCGAACAACAAGGACGAAAGAACGTATGACGAAATATTTCAGTTTTTGAAAGATAGACGAGTTCTGAATCCAACTTCGATAACAGTCGACTTTGAGAGAGCAACGATAAATAGCATCAAAAAGAACTTCCCAAACGCATCAATTTATGGTTGTTTCTTCCATTTTGGCCAGTGTCTATGGCGTAATATTCAGTCCCGTGGATTGCAACAATGGTATATCCAGCCTGACAATGCGCTTTTCATTAAGCAGTTACAAGCTCTTGCCTTCGTCCCACCTCCTGATGTTTACGCATTATTTGGCGATCTGGTGCATTCCTTAAATGCAGAAACTGATGAAGTATTGGGTGATTTTTTAATTTATTTTGAAAGCACATGGATAGGAATAATTCAACGAGGTAGGTGAAGACGACCAATGTTTGATGTCGAATTATGGTCAGTTTACACTCGAGTTCAAAATAATTTGCCGAGAACAAATAACTCGCTAGAAGGTTGGCATCAAGCCTTCAAGAGAAGAGTAGCGGTAATTCATCCTTCAATGCCTAAACTGCTACAAAAACTTAGAAGCGAACAGGCATTTAATGAAATTTTGATTGAACAGGCGTCTATAGGAATGGACGTTTCCAAGCCTAACAAAAAGTATGACGCCATTAACGAAAGAATAAAATCCATTTTCAGTTCGTATAATAAAGAAGGATTGGCTTTCCTAAGAGCATTAGCTTACAATTTTTAAATCATCCTCTGATAGTTTTTTTTATTTCTTAAATATTCCAATTATATATTTTAATATTAATTTATTAAAATAATTGTTTTACAATTAAAAAATCATCCTTTGATAGTGTTTTATTTCTTAAATATTCCAATTATATATTTTGATATTAATTTATGTGCATTCGGCTTCATGTCCATTCGGCTTCATGTCCATTCGGCTTCATGTCCATTCGGCTTCATGTCTATTCGGCTTCATGTCCTTTCGGCGTCTTGGCTTCGGCTTCCTGACTTTCGGCGAAAGTGCATTCGGCATCCCGTCCGCACACGGGCGAGACCAGTCGAGACCATATATATATATATATATATATATATATATATATATATAGTGTGTGTGTGTGTGTTAACCCTCCGTCTATGGTCTTTGATGGTTCGAGGTTGACGGGGGTTCTGGTTAGGTGGCAGCAACGGATTTCTCACTCTGGGATAGCTGGTACATTGTAGGGACTCGGAATAGTTCTTTGATACTATACTCCGATTTCTTCTTGTAGCGGGTCGGAGGATTCTGTGAAAAATTACTAAATTATCTGACGGTTCCTCGATCCTTATTGGAGCCTATCGGAAATGTTAGAGAGGCAAAACTGGAATCAGACTTACGACTGACTGATTTCTAACTTTTACTGCTGCTTGTAAATGCTGCGTTATTTTAACGACAATACTCTTGGAGAATACGAACTCAAGGGTGAAGTAAAAATATCTTTTACTGACTTTTACTGCTGCTAGATATTACAGATAATGCTTTCAGCCTCTAGGTGAGATTATACAAACAGAATAAATTTAAAAAGTTACAGTGGTTTATATATTAACCATTATTATGTTATTTGACTGGTTTTATGATTCTCAATAGGCTGAATTCTTTTGCAAAATATTTGAAGATAAAGACAAATTTTTGCTGTAACAGCATATTGACAGATAAGCAAGATATTTGAAGATGAAGACATTTTTCTTTTGAACAGCATATTGACAGATCTGATGTTGTCATCATTTGCCGAGTCAACTAAAAATGGAAATTGAAATATGCATTTTATTATGAATTAAAATTAAACATGCATATGAACCAAAATTAAATGTTTAAAATTTAAAATTAAGTTTCGGCAAGATATGACTTCATCTTTTACAACTAAGAGAGAATGTATAAAAAAAATGAACAGTGCAGAATTTAACACGATTACATGATTAAGCTTAAATGAAGAAATAATTCATCAATTACTTACCACAAATATAATTGAAAGAAAATTAAAATTTTAATTATTTTTCCAAGCTCTGCGTGAATAATATTATATACAATAACATGTTATGCAAGTTTGGACCTTATATGCAAAAATGAATGTTAGAATTATTCATATTTATTAGTTGTATTATATTATGAATTATTCATTCATATATATATATATGTAAACTATATATATATATATATATATATATATATATATATAATATATATATATATATATATATATATATATATATATGGTGTGTATATATATATATACTGTATATCATTCATAATTATTACTGTAGTAAGCTGTTTCGCATTTACATTTTTATAAATTCATACATTTTCAAAATATCTGAAAATACAGCTAATAGAACTTTCTACATTTTTCAATATTGGAATTTTATTTCATTAGCTTTTAAAATTTAGAACTTCAAGTCAAGTCATGGATGAGCTACACACACACACACACACACACACACACATTTTGAGAAATTAGGGTGTCTTCATACTCAGGAATTGTATCTTACTGAGAAGTTGTATGAATACACGAGAAATTGTGCGAATTAAACGAATGACCATCTTGTCAGACGCGCTACTGGTATTTATGATATGGATACAGTATATCATGGTTTGTGGATGCTGGGTTGAAGGACTAACAAAGCATCGCTTTTGCGGGCCTATTTGGTCATTCTTTGGCATGACCCATATATTAAAGGCGTCCTGTAAATGCTGAAACTTGCGTAGAATTATTGGACGTGGATTAAATCGAAATGTAACTCGAGTTCGCAGGATCGGAGCAGAACCGGTTTAGCGTGGATCTTTTCTCACGAAAAACCTTGTTATCTTGGTTTGTTTATCAATTCAGTAACACATTCCTGAACATGGTAAAATAAATCTATTACAGTATCTTGTAGGAATTTAAATGTAGTTAGTAAAAGGACCGTATCCTACGACTTATCCTTGTTTACACTGCCGTTAAATGTAAATAAATTTGCCACTCTCAAACCCTTGGTAGCATTTACTATCGTAAATACAATACTATGACAGGAAGCTTTAATAATGCCGTTTTTAAACCCATAAATCTATCGAACTTTGGAATTTTTGTACTCGAATTTTTATATATTACAAAATCTTTTCAGAAAAATAACTGCGCCATATTCCCTGACCAATATATTAAAATTTAAAAAAATAATAAAGGCTTTCGCAAAATCAATAACTTAAACTAGGAATATCTTTCAATTTTATCGGAAGAATTATATATTAATAAAATCTTTAAAACCAGATGACTTAGCTTTCGGATCACCTGAAGATCAGGGTCCCCAATTTTCCCACCTGAAGATCAAGGCCCCCACTTTTTCCCACCTGAAGATCAGGGCCCCCAAATTAAAGGAAGATAAAAATAAGATCAGAAAAATTTTATTGTCATAAAAAAAACAATTTATGATAAACATAACGGTGGATCGGGATAATCTTCAGTTGATCCATATATATATATATATATATATATATATATATGCACTAGAATCACAAAATAACACGTATATATATATATATATATAATTAGGGTGATGCAAAAGTGGGGGAGTAAAATTTTTTTGTTTCAAATTTTTGAGATACCCTCTCATTTGGTTTAATTTGGTGGAAAAATGATCCTCGGGAAATTTCGGGTCAAAATTCGAATATTTGGAGGTCGCGCCCGCCATTTGAAAATTTGCTGATTTCCATGACACCCAGGAGGTACAGCAAGCGTCACGTTACTTTTTTTTTGAGTGGAAGTTCCCCACGAGGCCTATCATACCACCTTCCTCTTTTCCATTTGTTCATAAAACAGATACAATACAATAGATATTTACAATAGATACATAGAATGGATATACTCGTAAATTTTACTGTTGCGTCAAAGATACGAGAGTTTTCTTAGTTTTGTCCGGAAGCTTCTTCCGATAATTTGATACAACTTGCAGTAGATATTGCTTCTGTTGTTCATCATTGGTAATTAATTTGTTATAATCTTCAATCAATTTCACTCCTCTTTCAGCAATATCATTAACAACTTTCATGTGATTCACTACGTTCTTTGCAACCCAATAACTCTCATCGAGAAGCCAATCTTCTACTGGTTTGCTGAAGAACGTTGAAGACAATCCGAGTATACTGAAGAAGGACTTTGTGTTAGCAGTTACAAAATCTTCAAGCTGCTTATTGTCAATAGTTTTGATGTCTATTTGTGTCTTCTTTGGAGGATCTGGCTCCGAAGATTTTGTAAGAGCCTCCTTCATTTTTCTTTTGGTGTCAAAGCTGATTTTATCATCAAAGAAAGCCAATGCGATCAACTCTTCTGAGAGATACCACAAATGATTCTTGAATTTTTCTAAAGCAGCATTTGCTAGTTGTTCATTTGTGCTTTTGTAGCTGTGAAGATTCTTGAGAAGACTCAGATCATTTCGTGGAGCACTTGCTGCGCAGGGTGCTGAAAACCAATGCTTAATATAAATTGAAACAGAAAACCAACAAATTTCTTTTAGATTTCTTTCTTCTATTGCTGTTATTTTGAACTGACTTTTGAACATAAAGATTTTCATTGAATAAATGACTTTCGCCATCCAACGGGCTCTATGATAAGCCCCAGGCTTCCTGAATTTTATTCCAGTCGTTGGAGTACCGCCAAGCAAGATGATTGTCAGTTCCAATAACTCTCTGTAATCGTCGCGAGGTTGATCTTCATTGATTTTTCTTGCTGCAAAGTTGATGATTTCCTCTTTTTCCTTTTGTGGATAATTTTCTAATTTATCGTATGAAGTTAGATTAATCTTATTCCAGTTTGTTTTGAATCTTTTGAATAACTGAATGTCAGGGCCTGATGAAGCCTGTAATGCAGGGGATACCACTGCTTCCAACATGATTTCAAGGATATGGTGTCGACAAGGACACCACAACAAATCTTTCTCCATTTTCTGTTCAATTAGGACACAAGCTCCGTTTTTACGACCTGTGTTCGATGCAGTTGTATCGAAACACATGCCTTTTACCTTATCTATTAGATTTCAATCAATGATCGCCTGATGTACTGCATTTGCAGTATCCTTTCCTGTGCCATGATCTATATTTGGCACTCCAAGCAGTTGATCTTCTCCACTGCCAGAGATTAGGACTGGCAACCGATCAACAACCTCATTCCCGGTAATGTCTTCGAGGAGTTTGCCATCCCAATGAACAATCAAGGGTTTGTCAGCTTGAAATTCTTCTTTCAAGTTTTCACTGAACTTCTTTCTTGATTTCTGTCTTGCCCTACGAATCGATGAGTAGCTAACATTGTAATTCTCTGGATCTTTTCCAACATTTGCGATCGTTGGAATAATTATTAAAGAGGCTGATCGGTCGCTGATCTTAGCAACATCCAATGAGGAAAGCAGATTTTCATTCATAATCTTGAATTTTTTTCTTGGAAGGCCTCTTTTGGATGTTGAGGGCACTTCCAGATCTACTTCTTCTTCCGTAGATGCAGGTGAATCACTGCAGGAACTGCTGCTGCTTGCAAGAACAACTGTTTCATCAAATGCACTTGATTCATGTAACCTTTTCTTATCCATTTTTTCATGTCTCTTCGCAGCTTCCTTTCGACGTTTTTCTTCATCCTTATCAACTGCCATCAATCTTCCTCAATAGTTATTAACTCGTTAGCATTTGCATGCGCAATATCAAAGAGTCCATCCAATTTTTCTTTCCATGTATTCTCTTTCTCTATTGAAAACTTCGATTTTTTTCCTTTGCTCTTCTTCAGCCCTTGCCACTCATCATACAGTTTATTTAATTTCTTCACAACATTACATTTCTGGGTTGTTGGTATTCCTGCTCTCTGCCACACTTCCAATACATCATTAACGGTTGAAGTTAATGCTTCTCTGACAGTTTCATTCTTGATATGTTTATAATTCATGAATAAGGAAATTACTTCTTTCTTTGATGGAAGCTTACTTTGATTCAATTTATCTATTTGTTGACCGATCAGCCAGATATCTGTTGAGCTTCTCTCATTTTTGTCACAATTAAGATAGAGGAAATAGAAGAGAAATTGAGGCGGAGAGACTCACTGATATAGCACCTCTCCTGGACACTGCCACAAGCACACTGCGATACCGATTTCCTTGAACGCTATTTGCTCATATACGCATCACCTACCACTCTGCCTGCAGCAAACCTGCACAAAACTTGCAACCTGCAACAAACCTGCAACAAAAATAAGAACAAATTCAAAAAATTTGATTTTACTCTAATTTTTTGTAATTTTCAAATTTTCAATTGGCGGGCGCGACCTCTGAATGTTATTTGTTTGACCTGGAATTTCTCACAGGGTGTTTCTGTGACAAATTGGAACAAATGAGGGGGTATCCCTAAAAATCCACGATGGTCATGATTTGTGCATCACCCTAATATATATATATATATATATATATATATATATATATATATATATATATATATATAATAGTATATATATATATTAGGGTGTCCCAATTTTTTTTCTTAACACGACCTGACCACTCGTGTCATGCCCAGATGTGGTTTGGGCTAAAGCATTGGCTGTGTGATTTTCAACTCAATCAGATGATATTAGAGGTCCCGACGTTTGATGACTTTTTTTTGGTTTTCAGAATTGATCATTATGGCGTTGACAAGATCAAACATCAAGTTGTGGCTTCTTGAGAGGTCTCTGATAGCAGAGCTGGCTAAATCTCGATTACCAAGTAATATGGATGTGTTGCTCCTTTTCTTCTACCATCACCGCGACCAAAAGAAGACAGATTCCAAGTGTCAAGGCTGTAATATCGGCTGTATTAGAAATCTGGGCTAGAGCCAACTCGAATCTGGCAACAACCTCCGTTCATGCCTCGACTAAACTGAAAGCTTTGGTTCAGAGGTATCAAAATTTGCATAAAAACAAGAACAAGACTGGAATGACTTACAATATGCAGCGGGATGTATTCTTGGCTGATATGGAGGATATTTTTGATGTCACCTGCTCAGACGTTCTGGATCGGGAGATATCCCTCTTGAAGACAAGAAATTCCTCATTTCCCAAAGGGCAGATCAACATACGAGTTACATGGGAGGTGAAGATAGAAAATATAATGCAGCCACAATGAAAAGACAGGAAAGGGAAAGAGCTCTTGAGCGGGCACACCGGCGTCAAACGGAGGAGGCTCTAGCTGTAGGAGTCACAGAAGAGGCTACCAACAGCAGTTCTAGCACATCGTCAGCTGACAGTGGAAACGAAGCCGTCACTTGTGGACTTAAACCTTCGAAAGCTCCCAAACATGACAGACTAAAAGAAAGTCTGAGTGATCTTGACCTGGCAGCAACTTGGGATCGCGAGGGCCTTTCTGTTCGACAGGCAACATCAGCGTTTGCTGCGACTGCAAAATCCCTAGCTCTTGGTCCTGACAGTGTTCCATCAAAGAGCACGGTTCACCGCTTCCGACAAAAGGCCCGTACAATGATAGGGACCAATGTTATTGGCCACCTCGAGCAGCTTCCACCTCGACTGCAGATCCACTGGGACACAAAGATACTCACTGACATCGAACAGGAGGGTAAGTCAGTCGATCGGATTGCTGTTGTGGTGACTGGGGATGGTGTGGAAGAGCTATTAGGAGCACCGAAAATAATAGACGACACAGGACAGCAAATGGCAAGCGCAATCCATCAAGCGCTCACCCTAGTTGGAATTGAGGACAAGATCATAGGCATGGTGTTTGACATGACGGCATCAAACACAGGGAGAGTGCAAGGTGCGTGCGCGCGTTTGGAAGCGGCATTGGGAAGATCTCTTTTATGGTTTGCTTGCCGTCATCACGTTCACGAAGTGATTCTCAAGGATGTCTTCGTCGTGTGCCTAGGAACACCACCAAGTCCTCAAATCCCACTTTTCAGGAGATTCAAGGCGGCCTGGCCATCAATGAACCACTGTCAGTTGGATGCATTTGACAAGGACGAGGTGGCTAAAGCCTTCATAAATGACAATGCTTGCCTTTCACAAATGCGACTTGAGGTAATAGACTATCTCCGCGATGCCCTAAGAAGTGGTAATCATCCTCAAGAGGATTATGAAGAACATCTTCGACTGAGCCTCTTTTACCTCAGAGACGACGTAGGACGTTACAAGCTTCAGCCTCCAGGGGCTTACCATCAGGCCAGATGGATGGCCAAAGCTATTTACTGCCTGAAAATAGCATTACTGCAGTCCCAGTTCTCCGAACTTCGTCTCCAAGAACTGCAAGGGGTTCGCCGTATGGCTCTCTTCGTGAGCCTTGTATATGTGCGTCACTGGCACGAGGCTCCCATCGCCATCAAATCTCCCAAAAATGACGTTAGGCTGTGCAATCTTCTTGTAGGTTACCCTGACAAGGACGTTGGAAACACAGCTTACCGGGCTGTGCTCCATCATCTGTGGTATATCTCGGAGGACTTAATCTGTCTTGCACTGTTTGATGACAGAGTTGACGACAACGAAAAGCGTAACATGACGGCTAACCTGAAAAAGCGCCCTGGGAAAGGACTCAAATGGGTCCAAGGCAAGGGACTGCAAGTGGATGGCCGTTTAAGTCCGTGGGTGATGAGTCGATCCACCACACTCTTCCAGTTTCTCCAAGTTGAGACCATGTTCCTCACCAAAGACCCTGAAACATGGCCTACTGACGAAAACTACCATCTGGCAAAGAGCCGAGCTGCAGAACTGATGGTGGTCAATGATGCAGCAGAGCAAGGCATTGCCCTCATTAAGAAATACACAAGCAAACCTCTGTGCCGTGATGAAGAAGACCTCCAGTTCCTCCTTCGAACTGTCCACTCACACCGACGGAATGTGAGCTGGAAGGGAACAAAAACGGATCTCATGAAACACGTGTTTAGTTAAAATGCATAAATGTGATGCTTTGAAATTGTTGTTTGTGTGTTAAGATTAAAATACATGTTTATTTTGTATACTCATCTTTGTGATGGAACTTTTGAGAGAAATATTTCAGTTAATTTGCCTTTCAGTTAAGAGGAGAAATAAAGTGTTCAAAGTTCGGGACCTTCAAATTTCCTTCGATCTCTCTGAAATTTTACAGGAAGACTTCTAATGGGAAACATCAAAAGATCGTAACACGAGTGGATTTGTATCCCGAAAAAAAATTTGGCCCCCTATGAGTTTGGGACACCCTAATATATATATATTAGACCGTTTCACGATTATATGGTAATTTTTCAAATTGAATTTTGATAAACGCACACACGTTTATTTTTTTATATAATGGAAGAAAAACAAATAGACAAAATATCATTTTTTTTGAATGATGAAAAGGCACCCCTCAGATGGCACTTCTTTTACATTAATGGATAATTAGAGCAAATATAAGACTGAACGAAAAATATGTTTTAAAACAAAGCGACTTAAATTCTATTTAAGACATATATTGATTAAGAATATAGGGATTTCAGTGGCTGAGGGACCTCCTTTCTCTGATTTTCAATGATTTGAAAGGCCAGTTGTCTCTCTTCCTCACTCTTTGTGAGCTTCTCATTAAACTCTGTAGCCAGTTTGACTCCTCGTTCAGCACAGTCATTGATTACTTTGACTGCCATGACCCGATTACGGTGCTCCTCAATGTCTTCAAGTTTCTTGGGAATTTCTATTTTCAAACACTTGAAGAAGTCTTGTGTTTGAGTTGTGACAAAACTGGTAATCTTTAAGTCATTGGGGTTTTGCAACATTCGGGGGTCCACCTTTCTTGCCCTCACTTTTCGAGGAGGCGCGTGGTGAAGGTTGTGGAGCATTAGAACCTTATCATCTTCAGTCACGAGGTTTGAGAAAAAGCCAAATCCTACAAGATCCTCACTCAAGTACCAACCATGGTTCTGAAGTTTTTTGAGGGCTGTAGCACCCACTTCCTTATCAACCTGGATCTTGTAGATATGTAGCATCTTGAGGAGGGCCAAATCATTTGCTGGAGCATCAATTCCAACTGGAGATGTATACCAAGCTTGAAGATAAACTGTCACTGAAAAGGCGTTTATTCGTATCAGAGCTTGTTTTTCATGAGGGGGTGAGAAGGAATTGGTTCCTAAATAAGTAAATTTTTAAGGAATAGATGCCCTTTCCCATCCATCTAGCTCTGCTGTAAGCTCCTGGGTAGTGGAATCTGCTATCAGAGCCTTTATTTGTTTTAGGCATTGGACAACCAAGGAAGATAAGTGCAAGTTCTAAGTATTCCCTGTAGTCACCTCGAGTGTGGCCCTCTTGAAGTTTGGAGCTGATGAAAGAAATAAGCTTGTCTCTGTGCTTCAAGATCCAATGATCTAAAGATTCTGAGGTGAGATCATTGGGTTCATAGGGCTTGTAATTCTGCTGATCAATGTTATCCCAACAATCTCTGAATCGATTGAATAAGGGAATTTGTGGACCCGAAGAAGAGAAAAACATGTCAAAAGCTGCAGTGATAAGAAGCTCGTGGATATGGTGGCGGCATGCCAGAAAAAGGAGTGATCTCTGAAGGGCCTTTTGGATGATGGTACAAGCCCCAGCATGGATACCTGTATTGCTTGCAGTAGTATCAAAACAAAGGCCTGCTACCCACTCATTTACTTGTGGCCATTGCTTCAAGACATCTAAAACTGCTCTCCCCATTTCTTCTCCCGTTCCAGAAATAAGCTTTGGAATAGACAGTAATTTTTCTAATTCGCCTGCACCAGTCACAACAATGGGCATTACATCAATCTTACCCCCATGCATGGACGGAAGAAGCTTTCCATCAAAATGAATTTTTAAAGGGGTATTTGGTTGGAAACTGGCTTTAATGTCTTCTCCCATCTGCATCCGTGTTGATCGCCGAGACCTGTAGATAGAGGATGATGAAAGTGTGATCTCTTCAATTTCCACTCCAGCAGCTGAAAGGGCAGGTGCCACAATGTGCATAGCAGCTCTTGCAGATGTTCCAGTGCGGTCCAGAGCAGCCAAGAACTTTTTATCCCTAACAATTACACCTGGTTCAAGCTTCTCCTTTTTTGAAGATGATGATGAGAGTGCTCTGTAGAACAATTCATCACCAGATTATTCTTCACTTCCTCCTGAACCGGAATTTTCACATTGGTTGAGATCCACAACCTTTGTCAATTGCCTCATTTCTTCCTTTGATTTCCTGCGAAGTTTTTCCATTCTTTCCATGCTTATCTGTCGTGCTTTTGCCTTTCTTGAAAACTCCGTCTTCTGGACCCATAATCATTTTCCGATCGTTCCTTTGATCCTTAAGAAAATCTTTATCCTCCTGCAATTTTATTTCTGTTTCCACTTCTGAATGAGCTACATCGAAAAGCTTCTTTAAGCTGGTGACAAATTCTGCTTCATTCTTCTCTTGGGTAGGAGTTCGTCGAGTTCGGTTCTTGACCAGCCCTTCATGCTTATTGTAAAGCCTTTTAAGCTTTGAGACAATATAAGGCTTGTGGGATGTAATTAAGGAGGCTTTTTCCCACATAGCAATAACTTCGTTGGCTACAGTTGCGCAAGCTACAGAGACATTTTGCTTTCCCACCTTAATGTGATAAAAAAGACGTTTAAGGACATCACTGTTAGTTGGAAGCTGCTTCTCAGAAAAACCCTCTTCCAGCACTTGTCCGACCAACCAGACTTCACACTTGTTTCTGGTTTTTGCCATAATTCTGAGAGAAAAAGTTTTACCACCTGTTAGTCTTAATAATAATATAATATAATCATTAATCACTCACCTAAATTATGTAATGACTTGATTACTGTAAGAAAGTTGTAAAGTAACATGAAGTAACCTTTCTAGAACAGTAAACTTGTGAAAATATCAGTAATTACAGATGAAAAAGCAAATAAAACATCATATAATCCATAAAGGGAAAAAATGGAAATTCTAGAATAGTTATCCTGAAGGAAGAATTTTCTAGAATTCTCTCTAAAGAATATAGGGGGGTTACTGGACCATTCCTGAAAATGACCTACTTATCTTCCAATTTTATTTATGAATTTTATATACCAAATTTAAGAGGACATCACAAAATAAATAAATATATTTGCCAGAAAAATGAAAATTTTCTCATGAGGGGTAAAATAGATATGCATTGAGGGGTGGGATAACAATAAGCTCTTGTCTTAATATTTTTCATGAAGTATTTATTCATGACATATTACTTTTTTAGTATGTGTGCGTTGAGCCATCATAAATTTCGATTTTTCGAAACGGCCTAATATATATATATATATATATATATATATATATATATATATACCGTAAAATTCGGTGTACAAGTCGACGTGGTGTATAAGTCGACCCAAGATTTTGGTTAAGAAATTCGTGTTTCAAGATATATCCTTTGTATAAGTCGATCCCCCATTCCTCCACTAACCAACCAACCAACCAACCAACCAAGTTTACAAGTTTAGTTTACCGCTGCTGCTGCATCAGTTTACCGCCACCGCCTTACCGCATTAGTTTACCCATAATTTTACCGCTATGGAGCCTCCGTCAAAGCGAATGAAGTATGATGCTGGCTTTAAACTGAAAGTAATTGCTTATGCATGTGAGACAAATAACAGTGCTGCAGCAAGAAAATTTGGAATTAATGAAAAGTTAGTGCGAGACTGGAAAAAAGAATCAATGTGTTTTAAGTAAAATGCCAAAGTCTAAATGTGCGTTACGAGGCAAAGCTTGTCAATGGCCTGCATTAGAGGATTACTTAGCAGATTGGATAAATGAAAATCGTGAAATTGGGTTAGCTGTAACGCGACCTAGCATACGTATGCAGGCACTTAGTGGGCCCGATCACACCCAGATGAAAGTGAAGACTTTAGGGCAACAGTGAGTTAGTGTGATCGTTTTATGAATAGGAAGAATTTAGTATTACGGCAGAAAACTAAGATTGCACAAAAATTACCTAGTGACCTAGAGAATAAAATTGTAAATTTCCACAGGTTTATTATTGGACTGAGAAAACAGCAAAATTTCCAGCTAAGTCAGATTGGTAACATGGATGAAACTCCATGCTTTTTTGATATGCTATCAAATAGAACAGTACACTCTAAAGGTTCCAAGACAGTTTTAATAAAAAGTACAGGACATGAGAAAACAAAATTTACTGTGGTATTAAGTTGCCTTGCTAATGGCACAAAGTTGAAATCAATGGTGATTTTTAAAAGAAAGACAATGCCACCATTGAAGTTTCCAGCAGGCGTGTTTGTTCACGTTCATGAAAAAGGATGGATGGATGAAAATGGAATTCATTTATGGATTGAAAATGTATGGAATCGGCGCCCAGGCGGATTGCGTGAAAAATCAATGTTACTATGGGATGCATTTCGAAGCCATTTAACAGATAGTGTTAAACATTTACAGAGCAATAAAACTGAATCTGTTGTTATTCCTGGAGGTCTAACGTCTGTGCTTCAACCTCTTGATGTATGCATCAATAAGCCATTTAAGGACAAAATGCGTATGCAATGGAATAACTGGATGCCTGAGGGCGAAAAGTCTTTCACAAAAGGTGGTAATATGCGTGCCCAATCGCTAGATGCTTTATGCAGATTTGTGATAAATTCTTGGAAAGCCATTGGAATTGAAATTGTTCAAAAATCATTCAAAAAATGTGGGATTAGTAATCAAATGGATGGGATGGAAGATGATTTGTTGTGGAGAGATAGTGATAACGAAGAAGATGCAGTAAACAATTTAAGCGATTCCAATTCAGATTCAGATACATATGGCGACCTTGATCCTAATCCTAACTAAATTTTTAAAGTTTTTTATTGTCTTTTAACCTTTTAACTGTGTTTTTAATAAATAAAGTGTAATTCAATATCTGTATTTGAGCTCATCCTTGATCATGTGCACCAGTTTACCTCTCTTGGATTAAGGTTCTGATTTCATACTTGTTGTATAAGTCGACCCTAAATTTAAAGATATTTTTTAAGGCTTTAAACATCGACTTATACACAGAATTTTACGGTATATATATATATATATATATATATATATATATATTATATATATATATATTATATATGTATGTGTATATATACACACACACACACACACATATATATATATATATGCAGTATATGCCCAGTTAGGTTAATTGAATGCCCGGTTAGGTCAACTGAATACCCGGTTAGTTTAACTGAATGTCCGGTTACGTCAACTGTACGCCCTTGATGAGTAGTTAGGTTAAGGCGTGATATTTTAGTTTTAACGAAAATATCACAACTAAACCTAACCAATCGTCAAGGGCATACAGTTGACCTAACCGGGCATTCAATTAACCTAACCGGGCATTATATCCCATAGAATGAATTGTTTGTTTTATTTGTCAAAAATTGGGGGAGTATCTCCAGGTGGAGCGGACTGGGATGGAGTATCTTCAGGTGGATCGGGCTGCTGCGGGGAGAAGATCTTCAGGTGATCCCATTTAAACATAAATTAAAGAGCAGAAACATTTTATTTTATTTAGTTAATCCAGCGGATATTGCAAAGCCACCTGAAGATCAAGGCCACCAATTTTTCGGTCATTATACATCTGGCAGTCAGTTGTACAAATGTTAATGTTTTTTCGTTCCATTTTGTGTCTTTGTTACAACATTTATCTAATTAAATTTATAGTGTACTTTGATAGATTATTATGAAAGCTGAAACCGATAACCTTTGCCTTGAAATTCATCTCTCAAATTTAAGTTTTGATTATTTTCCTATTTCTTCAAATATTTTTTAAATTTTTCAAGTTATATACTTGCTAAATTTTATATTTTTATTTTGGGTGTAGTTTGTATTTTTTTTCACATTATATATATATATATATATATATATATATATAATAAATGTATATATATATATATATATATATATATATATATATATAAATAATAAACAGGAACACTAGAGAAAAAACAAACATCCTTCAAGGTTTAATAGTACCAACGTTTCGGAATGCACTAATTCCATCTTCAGGGATAAAACAATAAAATGCCAAATCACATACAAAATACAAATTGCTTAATAACAATTTAAAATAAACTTAAAAAAATTATAAAAAGTAGCTAAGAAATCAGGCTTTGATTCCTGGCTTTTTGAGGTTCAAACTTAGTAACTTTCATTTAAAAAAGTGAAACCTATAGGAACTGTCAAAAACAATTACTAGATGTAGAAATTAAACTCAAGAAAAGGCTCAGTAATGAATGTAATCGGGATCTTAATCGGTCTACTTGTGATTTTAAGTCTTTGGTGTCTGGTATAGATTCAACATCTTTTGAACGTCATTCAGACGGGCAATTTGAAATGTATTGCAAGGGTGAATTTTGTTCAGAACAGGAAACTCCAAAAATTAGGATATAATACGATTAATAATCTAGTAGCTAATGATCTCATCTTTAATTATTTATACTTCCAAAGTTCTCAGTGATATTAAAAAATCTGCCCTTTGTAAGGGCATGAAATTCTCTCTTACTCCAAAGAAACTTAATTTTTACAATTATTTCCTCAACTTTGAGTTATTTTTTAAGGACCTTTTTAAACGTTCATTCTTTGACCCACATAGTAAAGGTTTTAACTTTTTATCTGATAATTTACGTAATTTAGCTTTACTTCATTTTATGCTTTTAACCCTTATGGCAATAGACCTAATATGGAGGTGGAAGAGTTTCAAAGTCTAAGAAATCTGTCTTTGGACAAGTCATTGGTGGTTACAAGACCAGACAAAGGCAATGGCGTTGTTCTTTTGGACAGGAATATTTATGTCGATAAAATGTTAGATATTTTAAATGATGCAACTAGATTTACTAAAGTAACTGGTGACATTTTTGCTTTAATTTTAAAAGAGGAAGATAAAATTAATAGGTATCTTAGAAAACTTAAATCTAATAATATAATCTCAGACACGGTTTTTTCTAAATTATTTGTTTCTGGATCCAGCCCAGGTATTATGTATGGACTCCCTAAAATACACAAACCTAATTGTCCAATTAGGCCAATTTTATCGGCACTAGGAACTTTTAGTTATAAACTTTCAAAATTCTTGGTGCCCATACTATCACCTATAACTTATAATTTGTATACACCACGGGATTCTTTTTCTTTCGTTAGAGAAATTACCTCATTAAATAATAATTCTTACACAATGGCTAGCTTCGATGTAAAATCTTTATTTACCAATGTGCCTGTTGCAGAAACTATTGATATATGTATTGACAATCTTTTTAATAATAATGATACTGTGCCGGGTTTTAATAGAGGTCAAATGAAAGAACTACTAAAATTTTCCGTGGAAGACCTTATATTTATATTCAATGGTGAATATTTTAAACAGACTGAAGGTGTTCAAATGGGTCTGCCTCTTGGTCCCACCTTAGCTAACGCGTTTCTGTTTCATCATGAAGTCAAATGGCTGAATGAGTGTCCTTCCAACTTTAAACCGGTTTTTTATAGAAGATACATTGATGACACTTTTCTCCTGTTCAAATCACCAGACCATATCGCTTTGTTTCGTAATTACCTTAATTCTAAGCACCCTAATATTCAATTTACTTCAGAAGCTGAATCTAATAGCTCTCTGTCCTTTTTGGACATTAAGATAATACAAACTAATTCCTCTTTTGAAACTTCCGTTTACCGAAAGCCGATATTCATCAATCTTACTACGAACTTTTCTTCCTTTATCCCTTTAGGTTTCAAACGAAATTTAATTTCGACTCTGACCAATAGAGCTTTCAATATCTGTTCAGATTACTTTAAACTACACGATGAACTAGATTTCATCCGAAAACTCCTTGCCAAGAATAATTTCCCTTCTAGACTGGTGGAGACTACAATAGGCAGAACCTTAAATAGACTAATAAGCCCTACAATTAGAGACTTAATTACAGTCCCCAAAGATATCCTGTATTTCACTTTGCCCTATATGGGAACCTCAAGTTTTAACATTAGAAACAAACTCTTAAAATTGCTCAAGGAATTCTGCCCACAACTATGTATAAAAATTATATTCACCCCGTCTAAATCGATTTACCATTTATTTAAATAAAAGGATGTTATTCCTACACTTCTTAAGTCATCCATAGTTTATCAATACAAGTGTGACCACTGTATGGGGTCACATATAGGTAAAACTAAAAGACATTTAAAATCCCGTATTTACGAACATCTCGGTAAATCGGTCCGTACAAATTTGCCCCTTGGCAAACCACCTAATTTTCTCATATGTAATCACTCGCCCAACAATAACCACCCAATTTCACAATCTAATTTTGCCGTACTTGCTGCCGGAAGCTCTGACCTTAAGCTTAAAATTATGGAATCTTTGTTTATTTATAAACTAAAACCAGACCTAAATTCTGACGAATCATCGATAGATCTGCTTGTTTTGGTTAAGGTACTAGTTTATTTTATTTTATTTACGTTTCAGTTTTAATGCTTTTACTTCTTATAATTGTAACTTTTTAACTTGAAATTCATTTACCTTTTAGTTTTAATGTTTTTAATTTTCTTAGCTACTTTTTATAATTTTTTAAGTTTATTTTAAATTGTTATTAAGCAATTTGTATTTTGTATGTGGTTTGGCATTTTATTGTTTTAGCCCTGAAGATGGAATTAGTGCATTCCGAAACGTTGGTACTATTAAACCTTGAAGGATGTTTGTTTTTTCTCTGGTGTTCCTGTTTATTATTAAACTGCGTTTTCCGCACCATCAATCAATAGCCGATATATATATATATATATATATATATATATATATATATATATATATATAAAGAAACAAACTCAGAATGCTCCCCTGAGAAACTTATATGTTAAACACAGACCGTGCATGGAACAAGGAACTCTTCTGGGAAATTACATCCACTATAGTTCGAATAAGTAATGATAAATGACAAATACTATAGTTTTTTCTTTTAAATGATGGAAAGCCCAACGTGGGCACCGGGTTACTGGCAGAGGCCCCAAAATATAGCTTCCCTCACCAGCTATCTGGAAAGCAGATAGGATCCAGCTTTGGAACAGGATTTAGGGTTTAACCCTAAACCCTAGATCCTGTCCCAAAGCTGGATCCTATCTGCTTTGCAGATAGCTGTTCAGGGAAGCTATATTTTGGGGCCTCTGCGAGTAACCCGGTGCCCACGTTGGGCTTTCCATCATTAAAAAGAAAAAACTATAGTATTTGTCATTTATCATTACTTATTCGAACTATAGTGGATGTAATTTCCCAGAAGAGTTCCTTGTTCCATGAACGGTCTGTGTTTAACATAATAGTTTCTCAGGGGACCATTCTGAGTTTGTGTACATTAAATGGACGTGTTATGTGCCTTGAAAATTGGACGCTCAATGTCCCGGTTGAGGTTTAAGTTTTGTTTTTTAGCTAAA
>JAJOZX010005324.1:165000-319572 GCA_023014485.1 Bathynomus jamesi
GTTTAATAACAATGTGAAATTAAAATCAATATTGAATGAAAAACAAACAGAAATTTCTATAACCTATTCGTAAAGACAAATTTTAAAAGACTGAGAAAAGAGGGTTAAGTTCTAAGTTATACAGATTTACATATAAAAATTAAGAAGTTATTTTTAAATACATGTAGTAAATGTGAAATTAATACACTGGAAAAATTTACCAATAGTACACTGGAACAATGGAGCTATCTACCTTACACAGCAGTATCCGAGGCCGACTAATTTGAGCAGAGGAAACGGGAACGAAGGATGGCGAGGGAGATAGGGGAAGGAGGGATTATAAGGAATTGGGGAAGGGGAGGGATCATAGCAAATTGAGAGGGACGGACGATGAGTCAACATTCAGACTAGGGGACAATGCTTTAATGAAAAGGGATTCTAAAATTCTTAGTGAGTTGGGACAAGTATTACAACCAAGAATTTTAAAATTGTCTAAAGTGACATCAATTTTGCATTTGATGCTATGTTCACGAATGCTGGAGGCTTCCTTAGTTTTTAAAATTTTACCTGTTCGGCCACTTATTCCCATATGCGAATAAAATCTAGCCCTGAGAGAGCGAACAGTGCTGCCGATGTAATTCCCAAGGAGACACCTGGGGCAGGTAAATAAATATACAACACCGCTACGCAACGAGTCAGGGGTTCGATCCTTCGCTGAGAAAAAGCTACCTAAAGACGTTTTATTAATAAATATGATGCGGAAATCAGTATGATAAAAAAATTTCCTTAACAATTTTGTAAATTTAAGCTTAAATTCCTTATTCAAGGGACCCATTTCAGGTACCAAGAAATATTTTATATCCTTCGGCACTGTAATACATGGAAGTTGAGGGCTATAACATTATTTAAGAAGGATCTAATTAGTTTGTCTACATATTGAACAGGAAAACTATTATTAGTAAAGTATGATCTTAGATTATTAAATTCATCATTAAGTAAGGTAAAATTAGAGGTCAAATTATATCCTCATTTGAAGGAACTTTTAGAATTGGTCTTCAAACAATGCTATTTCACTTTCAACAATAAGGTTTACCAACAAATTGATGGGGTAGGGATGGGATCACCAGTCGGACCGTTAGCAGCTGACTTTTTATGACTCATTTAGAAAGTGTAATTTTTAGACAATCTCCCACTCATCTTAAGCCAATTTTCTATCGACGCTTCGTTGATGATTCGATAGCAGTCTTTGATAATGCGGTACAAGCGCAACAATTCTTTAACTTCCTAAATTCTTTGCACCCCAATATAACGTATACAATGGAAACTGAGCAAAATGGCTCCCTCCCCTTCTTAGATCTTTTAATTTCGAAAAACGGTGATTCTATTACTACATCAGTTTATAGGAAACCCACTTTCACTGGTTTGGGCATGAATTTTTTAGTTTTACTGATTTCAACTATAAGATGTCTTGTATTAAAACTCTCCTGTTCAGAGGATATAATTTGACCTCTAATTTTACCTTACTTAATGATGAATTTAATAATCTAAGATCATACTTTACTAATATAGTTTTCCTGTTCAATATGTAGACAAACTAATTAGATCCTTCTTAAATAATGTTTATAGCCCTCAACTTCCATGTATTACAGTGCCGAAGGATATAAATATTTCTTGGTACCTGAAATGGGTCCCTTGAATAAGGAATTTAAGCTTAAATTTACAAAATTGTTAAGGAATTTTTTTATCATACTGATTTCCGCATCATATTTATTAATAAAACGTCTTTAGGTAGCTTTTTCTCAGCGAAGGATCGAACCCCTGACTCGTTGCGTAGCGGTGTTGTATATTTATTTACCTGCCCCAGGTGTCTCCTTGGGAATTACATCGGCAGCACTGTTCGCTCTCTCAGGGCTAGATTTTATTCGCATATGGGAATAAGTGGCCGAACAGGTAAAATTTTAAAAACTAAGGAAGCCTCCAGCATTCGTGAACATAGCATCAAATGCAAAATTGATGTCACTTTAGACAATTTTAAAATTCTTGGTTGTAATACTTGTCCCAACTCACTAAGAATTTTAGAATCCCTTTTCATTAAAGCATTGTCCCCTAGTCTGAATGTTGACTCATCGTCCGTCCCTCTCAATTTGCTATGATCCCTCCTCCTTCCCCAATTCCTTATAATCCCTCCTTCCCCTATCTCCCTCGCCATCCTTCGTTCCCGTTTCCTCTGCTCAAATTAGTCGGCCTCGGATACTGCTGTGTAAGGTAGATAGCTCCATTGTTCCAGTGTACTATTGGTAAATTTTTCCAGTGTATTAATTTCACATTTACTACATGTATTTAAAAATAACTTCTTAATTTTTATATGTAAATCTGTATAACTTAGAACTTAACCCTCTTTTCTCAGTCTTTTAAAATTTGTCTTTACGAATAGGTTATAGAAATTTCTGTTTGTTTTTCATTCAATATTGATTTTAATTTCACATTGTTATTAAACAGCCTGAAGATGAGCGTATTGCTCGAAACGTTGCGCAATAAGAAGACTTTTCATGGCATTTACATTTCTCCTTGTCATTGGATTTCTCTTAAATATTATATATATAATATATATATCATGTTTTCTTTTCAAGACATTTACAGCATTTTCATAACGAAAAGTTAAAATATAAATAAATAAAGTATGTGTGTGTGTGTTTTAAAAAAATATTTATGAATGACTCAAACTAAAGAACCAATCTCTATAAATTCAAAGCAGTGCAAATAGTGACCATTTCATATATTATGTGAACCCGATTTTGAGGGTTTGACTTGATAAAGGATTATTTTTTAATTTCAAGGAGAGAAGTTTCTGAGTAAATTTTTAAGAAGAGATTCTTGAAATTGTCTTCCAAGGACTTTTTTATACAACTTTCCAACCTCTTTCATAGTATTAAAAACACATTATCTTTTTCTTTACTTTCTCCTTCGCTTTATATATATATAATATATATATATATGTATAGAAACGACGTAAGTATAGAGGAGTGTTCTGCACACGAGGAAGAGAAATAACAAACAAATGAAAAATAAGGCACCCGCCCGGGAATCGAACCCAGGATCTTCCGATTGCCGGTCAGACGTGCTAACCACTACACTACGGAGCCACGATAGTCAGAAGTTGTAATTCTCCTATATAGGGCACGTCTGACCGGCAATCGGAAGATCCTGGGTTCGATTCCCGGGCGGGTGCCTTATTTTTCATTTGTTTGTTATTTCTCTTCCTCGTGTGCAGAACACTCCTCTATACTTACGTCGTTTCTATACGTTAATATACTGCGCGGTCATTGCAGTTAAATGTATATATATATATATATATATATATATATATCATGCCTACCACAACTAATGGAACACTGCAACAACATTATTGATGCAATTGAAAGTAATGAAAACTATGATGTACTATACACAGACTTTGCCAAAGCGTTCGACAAGTGTGACCATGGAATCATAATACATAAACTGAAATATATGGGAATAACACGAAAAGTAGGGAAATGGATATATAATTTCCTTAGTGAGCGGCGGCAAGTCGTTACAGTAAAAGGAGTATCTTCATCAGAATCAGAGGTCCTGAGCTCAATACCGCAAGGAACAGTATTAGCTCCACTACTCTTCATAATCATGCTAACTGACACAGATGAAGACGTTACCAGAGACAGCACAGTAACATCCTTCGCGGATGACACAAAAATCAGTGGAAAATAAGAAACCTAGAAGATATAGGATCTCTACAAACAGACATGAACAGAATCTACAAGTGGACGGAAGACAACGATGGTCCAGAAAAAGAGGAGACCTAAAACCTATGTAATATTATACCCCAAATGGACAGGAAATTCATAGAAATTCTAGAGCAAAAGATTTACGGGTTGTAATGACTGATCGTGCGAAATTTGAAACACAAAATAAGATAGCAGTAAACATAGCAAAGAGAATAACGCGGCAGATATTAAGAACCTTTAAACGAAGGGATAGGAATGTAATGATTCCCCTACTGAAAACACTGATCATACTCAAATTGGAATACTGGTTGGTCCTAACATCCCCATGTAAAAAAGAAAACACTAGACAGCTAAAAGAGATTCGGAGAAGCTTCACAGCCAAGATCAAGGTGTGCAAAGAGCTAAATTACTGGGAAAGGTTACGCGAACTAGACCTATATTCACTGGAAAGGAGAAGAGAGAGATACACCATTATTTACACTGGGAAAATAATAGAGAAAAAAGTCCCTAATCTTACTCTGAACCCTATAACTCCTCAAACAACGGTGGAAAGTAGAAAACGTAGACTGTGTCGTGTTCCCAAATTAAAGGCGAGACAGGGAACATCCTTAACCCAGGCCAACTCGAGAGGAGGGGCGACAAGCTTGACCTTCGCGAAATGAGGAATCATCGCGCGGAACCTTTGTAAGGTTGTAAAGTAAGGTAATGTGTGTGTTATATATATATATATATATATATATATATATATATATATATATATATATATATATATATAACCTCGTTGATGTTCCGTTGATGTCCCGAAGGTGAAGCTGGTGGCCCAACGTCTAGGCCTGGCTCAGTGGAGGAGCGAGTTGCTTTTTTGCGCTCTCCACCGCACATAGCCACAAACACCCGGCTCATCTGGTACCGTCCTGAACCAGACATCTAGTCTTCTCTTGAAGACTTCAACTTTGACCCCAGTAACCTTTCTGAGATCCTTTGGAAGTTGGTTAAAAAGTCTTGGCCCCTTGACAACCAAGCTATTTTCCTTCAGTGTTGAAGAGGTCCCTCCCTTGTCGGGCCTTTAATTTTGGAACACTACACATTCTGCCTTTCCTATTTTCTAGTGTTGTTCGGATGGTAATTGGGTTTAGTTTGAGGTTTGGTCTTTCTAGGGTCTTTCTAGGGAGTACAGATTTAGTTTACGTAGTCTTTCCCAGTAGTTGAGTTCTTTGCAGCCATCAATCTTTGCTGTGAAATGTCTCTGAGTTTCTTCTAGTCTATTAATTTCTTCCTTTTTATATGGGGACGTCAAGACTGAGCAGTGTTCAAGTTTTAGTATAATCACTGTTTTCAGCAGGGGAATCATTACTGTCTTGTCCCTTGTTTTGAACGTTCTTAGTACCTGTCGCGCGACTCTTTTTGCTATATTTATCGCTATCTGATTTTGTGTTTCGAATATGGCATCATCGGTCATTATTACCCCAAATCGATCGCTTTCGTGCTTCTCTGAATTTCCTGTCTCTCTGGAGCATAATATGCAGTCTGTTTAAGTTCCTCATTTCTACCATATCTCAAGAGCTGAAATTTCTCGGTGATAAATGTCATGTTGTTGTCTTCTGACCATTTGGATATTTTGTTCGTGTCCCTCTGCAAGGTCTCCACTTCATTTGCATCGCCGATTTTTCTGCTGATCTTTGTATCATCTGCAAATGATGTTACTATACTGTTGCTGTTTACTCCACTTTCTATGTCTGTCAGCATGATAATGAACAGGAGTAGGGCCGGTAATGTACCTTGTAGTACTGAGCTGCGTAGTTCCGATTCTAATGATAATATATACACCTTGAATTTTGACGACCTGAAGACGTCCTCTGAGGAAGTTGTAGATTAGGGTGTCCCATTTTTTACCAACTTCTTTTTTTCCCGGGTCCAACCTTCTAATATCATTATGCCTATCGCTCTAAGTAAGAAAATAGCAATTATGTTCCAAATGATAAAAATGTCGGACCCGCTAGACCTACAAAACCAATTTTCCCCTTTTCTTTATCAAAAATTGTCGATTTTTGGAAGTTTTTCGGTTATAAATTTCTTGCATTTCATTATAACCTCAGACTATGTACATTTTTGGATAGAAAATTAGAATAGCTATCGACTGATACCTAATTTACTATGCTTTTGTCCCAAAATAGAAAATTAAAAGCCAAAAATGTTCATTTTTTAACATTTTCTTCTCCATTTCTGAACCTGAAGCCGTATAAAACCATACACACACACACACATATATATATATATATATATATGTGTGTGTGTGTGTGTGTACTAAGTGTAATTCTATTTATTTTCCGGTTTATGATTATGATATGATTTATGATATGATTATGATACAAATTTTAGATTAGATTACCTTTGGTTAACCTTTTGTTAGCTTCCGCCCGAACTGTTGATTCTGACGAAGGTCAAGCTTTTCACTCCACCTTAGACCTACAGTTTAACGTGGAATCCGAACCACGCCCCATCAGCAGCAGCCCAGCGTCTTAACCACTAGGCCACCTAGGGTACCCATTTATCTACCAACCACTTTTTTTTATTGTGTGGAAGGATGAACAGCTGGGTTTTGCTGCGCGCCGGCTGCCGTCGGGTCTCGAACCCGGGGCCGATGGATTCGTAGTCAGCGACGCTAACCACTACACCACCGAGGCGCCTTTAGTTAGACTAAAATGACTTGTGCAAAAGTTGAAACTCGTACCAGATAAGCCAGAAGATTGGCTTCTCATAAACTTAATTCACAATTTGGAACCTCAGAAAGGGTCTCTTTTGCCATCTAATGGTGACGTCTTACGTCACTATCTATTTTTATCAAGAGGACCTATGAAAAAGAAATCACAGTCATATATGATCCAAGAAGTATGTACTAAGAAAAGATAAAAAATTTTGGATTGGGCCGGTATCACATACCAAGATACTTCAGAAAGCCGCCATCCGAGAAAACAGTAGAACAATTGATAAAGCAATATGACTACTTCTCGGAAAACAAAACACAGGAAGAAAGAATAAATAAGAAGAGACCATCTTTCCTGAAGGAATTAAAGGAGTTATTTGATATTCATTCTCAAAATGCCATAGAAATAATAAAAAAAGATCCATTAAGAACTTCGGTAACAAAGCAGCAAGATATAGAGTTTCTAATAGACCAAAGAGGACCCAAAAAGCTTTGCTTAGGATCAATAGCTAAAAGCTATCAAAACAAGTGTGAGAGTCAGGTGAAAAGAGTGGAGCGTGAAAAATTACTTAAAAAGAAGGAACCGGAGAGACAGGAAAAACTCATCATCTCCTTGAAAACAGATATTGAAGGAGAAATAGCGATTCCTAATGAACCAAATCCTATTCCAAGTACATCATATGCTAGAGATGAGGATTATACGCCTCCTCCATCAAAATCCTCATGCTAAAGAAAAACTATTGTACAGAATCCTATTGTTCTAAATATGGCAGATCGTCTTAACCTTTCTGTTCGCCAAAGAACAGGGTTTGCTGCTGTTATTGCAAGTCAGTGCGATAAAGACCTGAGCGATATCACTTTATCAAAATCAACGATGCACAAACAATGGATAAAAAGCAGAATTGAAACAGCCAAAATGGTCAAAGAAAAGTTTTTTACCACTTGAACATTGTGCTCTACACTAGGATGGGAAGCTCGTTTCTGATAACAGTGGGGAAACGGAAGAAAGGCTAGCAATAATTGCGTCAAGGATCCCTTCAGCACCTGAGAGAAAAGTTCTTGCTATACCAACTATTCCGGATTCCTCCGGTAAAATGCAAGCAAACTCCGCATTTAATGCTGCAAAAGATTGGAACTTGGACCAAAACATTTGTGCACTGGTTTTTGATACAACAGCGTCTAATACAGGTTGGATAAATGGAGCCTGCATCATTTTAGAAGAGCTCCTAGAAAGGAAGGTAATGTGGCTTGCATGTAGACATCAAATTTACGAGAGTTTTGGCCGCTGCATTTACTCAAATATTTGGCACTACCACAAGCCCAGAAAATGTGTTATTTATGCAGTTTCGAGATAAATGGAAGACATTAGACGTCACAAAACCTTATACAACTTTGAAAATTACAAATAGATAGATGAAATCAAAGATGCAACGAGTAACCCAAGTTTTGAAGGAGATGTTAAACGACACAGTTACCGGAAACATATTTCTCAGGAATGATTGTAGAGAATGCGCAGAAGTTGTTCTCCAAATTCCTGGACATAGACCACCTAACGGAGTTCGTTGGCTCCGTCCGGGAGCAATTCATAATGCTCGCTGGATGGCAACTATTCTCTATTCTGCTAAAATACTGGCATTCAGCAAACAAATGGATTAGTTTGAAGAATATGTGAAACACTTAGAGGAGTTCTGCTTGTTCACTGCTTTATATATCCAACCATGTCTCAAAGCACCAAAAGCGTCGGATGCAGCAATTAATGATTTGACTTTCTACAGTGACCTTCACATATATGGTGACACAGTGGAAATAAATGTAGCTCATCTTGCAATCAAGATATTCGAAGGCCATTGTTGGTACCTAACTGAGGAGCTTATTCCATTTTCATCATTTTCTTTACATATATCTGATGAAGAGAAAAGAAACATTGTTACAGAAATTATTAAATCACATAGAAATGCTAAAAACAGCTCGTATGCCCAAAGTAGTAAACCAGTATTTCCTTTGATCAATAAATCAACCAAACTAGTTTCCCTAGCTGGACCAAAATTTTGGTTTTTCTTTGATGTTCGACATAGCAGTAGCATGGGCGCAAAAAGGTAGAGTGCAAATGCAATTGCATAATGTTGCAAGAGTGCCACCCCACCCCCATTTCTTGCAATACACCCCACACCCCCTTTGTTGCAAGGATCCCCCACCCCATTTTGTTGCAAGGCACCCCAAAAGGGGCAGAGAGAGAGAGAGAAAAGGAAGAGGAGAGGACCGAGAGGAAGGGTCTTTGCTTGGCTGGGAGCCAAGCTCATATTAGTCCTTCAGCCACCCGCCGCTCTCTTATAGTACCCCTAATCAGCCAGTTGGCTGAGTTGCCAGTTTTCCCCATGTATTTAATTATTCATATATTATTCAGCCAGTTGGCTGAGTTGCCAGATAGCGTTAAATATTTATTTTAACCATATATTAATGTTGGATTAGAAGGCAGAGTTGTCAGATTGCGCTAAATATTTATTTAAACCATATATTAATGTTGGCTTAGGAGGCTGAGTTGCCAGATTGCGCTAATTATTTACTTAAACCATATATTAATGTTGGCTTAGAAGGCTGAGTTGCCAGATTGCGCTAATTATTTAATTATTCTATATATTAATGTTGACTTAAAAGGCTGAGTTGTCAGTTTTCGCCATGTATTTAATTATTCATATATTCTTCTGTCATCTGGCTTAGAAAGTTGAGCTGACAACCTCGCTACTTATTTATTTAAAGCATATATTCCGGTTGGCTTAAGATGGCCGATTTGACAAATAGCAATTAATTAAATATTCAGGAAACCGAAACCAAACAAGTGATATAATTGTGTACAAGTAATAAATAAAACACCAATACAACGTTCTGTTTATTTTAGCTGAATTAATGGATATACAATGGACATATATATATGGTCAATTAATAGAACGGAAAATATATAATCATACAAAGCATAGTATAACAAAATATTAGTACAGGAAAATATATAGTTATATTAATTATATATAATCATACAAAACATAGTATTAACAAAATATTAGAAAAATATAGTTATATTATCAAAAGTTATATTATTAAATATTAGTACAGGAAAATTAGTTATATTATCAAATATTAGTACAGGAAAACATATACAAAACGTATAATCATATTATTACAGGAAAAATATATATTGTATTTACGTTCTACAGTGCAAAACGCTAAATTCTTATATGATAGAGTCTATATCCACATCGCCATTACTTTGTACGATGTGGTAAAACCGTCCAAGCATCACTTCACCGTTTAACTGATGCGGCGGTCTATACTCGACATAAATGGCCTTCATATCGTTTAATACTATTTTTGTACCCACTTTACACTCTGCGGGAAAGTTATCTTTAAGTACAGCTAGAACACAATTAAAAACGCACAAAAATGTCATCGTTAACCACAACATTAAATACAAGTTTATAATCATGCCTTTCCAATCGGGGGCTTTTTTTTAACGCCCCGAACTTTTCAATCGTGAACTCTTCTTCACTCGGCATAACGGGATCGGAAATATTCTACCAAGTCGTAACGACACCTATCCACTATATAGAGGTACAGCTCTTCAGGGTGAACAGTGTATGCGAGCTCAGCTCTGTACCTCTCAAGTGCTTTGTACCAAAGCTCAGGATATTTCGAAGAATCTGAACCTTTTAAATATGCATCCAGATCTAGATAGTTCTCCCCCTGGTCATTCCTACATTCAACAAATCCGTCGAGCAGAGCGGTGTAAGCGTATTCAAGTACCGTGTCAAAATAAATCATATCCGTAACACGCGCATCTAATATAGGCTTCAGCTTACAGAATCCGACGATCTCAAATATTCTGTCGAGAATGAAACAGTGTCGTGTAGGGACAAGAACGTCATTATCAGCTGTGTTCTTCCACATCAGTCGTATATCAATGCATGGTTGTTCAGTATTTACACTCAATGTACAAACAATGGTATATAAGGAGGAGTCACTAATCGTCTCTCTTCTTGTACCTACGTCAGCTGGTATTTTATAGCGGTCCTCAGCCCACCTCTCAACTACCACGAAGATTTTATGCATCTCCTCAAGACTTAAATAAATAACGTTACGTTTGCTTGCATGCCTGCAGATCGTTTCAAGCATATAGTTAATGGTGCCGGTTTCTCGCCTGAGCACGCGCAATGACTTCGTCACGGAGACGTCGTACGAGGCGTTGAGAATACTTCTCAAAGGGGGTTCCATCGTATTCTCACGTTCGCCCGGTTCGAGATGACTATGGCGCGTCCACTCGGTGCAAGCTCTGAGATGACTATGAGCTACAGGAGGCAGGCAGGCAGGATCGGCTCGACGGGCGGGGTGAATCATCCTCATGAAACGTGAATGGGTTTGTTCGAATTCGTACACTCCGGGAGGAGTGAGTCACACCATAATCTAATGAAACGTGTACGGTGCTGACCCAACATGAATCGTTGTATCCCATTATATTGGGCAGATGTTTTGAGAAATTTTCCGGTACAAGGATTAATTTCGGTTTTAATGTTTCATCACTACCACTTCCCTGAATACACACCAGACAGTTTCCTTCAGGGTAATTTTCACGAACTAACATTTTTTAAATGTTTTATCTCTCCTAAACATCACAAACCGGTGCGTTTTTGAGAGAAACATATGTTCATATTTATTCTTTTTGTTTAACAGGCGATACTCATCTCTAAAATTTGTTAAAAACTCACACAAACCTTTAGCCACAACCTCACTACAAATCTCATCATGATATATATTAATGTAGTGGTAAAAATACTTAAGATTGTCCATGATGACAAGATTTACATTTTCAGCCGTAGGGTACGAGTAATCGGTATGGTGTAACATGATATAATACCGCTTATCACACCACTCATCCACAAGACTCACTAACCATAACTGTTGTTTATCTTCTGACCGTGTTGCTTCTTCTACTGTGCGGTATATGTGAGCCTTTATAAAGTTTAGTTCTATAACATACTTCAGTACATCGTCTGTACTGCGAAATCCTACAACCCCTTCGCCAGAATATCCGTAGAGTATTTGAATATCATGATCCTTCGCACGATTCAATGCAGCCTTAAAAGAGGCAAAGGAGGCGGGAATAGGGAGTTTTTCAGTATCCACTACATCTACGCACTTTGCTGAATACCATTTCATAAATGTTGAACACGCGATATTAAAGGTAGCCATTACTATTTTTCTTCTATGCGACAGTATACACGTCTGAGCTCAAGGGTATACTGAGAACGCGGGGGTAGAGGCAGAGCTGGGCAGTATTTAAATACATTTGTATTTAAATACATATTTAAATACATTTGTGTATTTAGAACTGTATTTATAAATACATTGTTTTTCATGTATTTAAATATAGTATTTAAATACTTTAATGAGTATTTAAATACATTGTATTTAAATACTCAAAATATAAAAATGTAAATACTTTTACTGGTTTAATACACGTTCTGTACTAGCACAATACGACGCGTCGACAGTGTAGTACAGCATGTTTCATGTTTCAACGTGTCAGTTCAATCAGTTGTGTGCCACTCTTAGTCGAAAGCGGTTGATTTCTTTATTGTGTGCGTGTCATGGCTTCAACAAGCAAATTTGTATGTATTTAAAATGTATTTACAAATGTATTTAAATACAATTGATGTATTTTGTATTTAGTATCCAAATACATTCGTAAAATGTATTTAGTATTTAGTATTTAAATACATTTCTCCCATGTATTTAGTATTTAGTATTTAAATACATTCAATGTATTTATTGCCCAGCTCTGGGTAGAGGCCTGCTCAGGTTGCGGCATGATTCACGTAGCCGGTCTTACATTGGGCGGGGCTTAACTTTTACTGTACATACGCACACACGCAAAGTGAAACGCTAGTTGAAACATGATTTATTTAATAAACGAAATAATCAGGATGTATATATTTACAAATACGTGTAATAATTAAGTTAGCAATAGACACATCAAAGATTATGGTATCCAAAGGGCACGGTGTCATAGGTACCAGGCACCTGGTAGCGTTTCCTATAGGTGTTACGGCACACCTTTGTACCCCTAAGTTCCTTCACGCCCCCCAGCTTCTGCGCCCGAAAATTGTGGATGCCTACAGTCAGTTGGGGCGGACGGCCACCCTCATCATCATCTTCCAAGCACACTAACTCCTTCAGCGAATCAAAGTTGACGACTCGCCGATTCGCTTGGTTAAGCGTGATACCCTTAGCCTTCACGATATACTTCGTTTCATTCCCTATCCTCAACCGTACCCCATAGGTCTTTGGCTCTGTTGACACAAACGAGTCGGCGTATGCGTTGTCCCCATACTCATCCTTGATCTCGTCATTTAGTTCACCGAGGAACTCCCCAATAGCAGGCATGTATTCACCCCTCCTTGCTGTGAATATCATGCTATCTGTATCGGCATACAAAACCCGCCGCCCAAGAGAATGCAACAGACCCCAAAGTTTGATGCGCGCGTAGGCTGTTGTAAAGCTGGCTACAGGAATGTTTGTAACCCGTGAGGTATCTGTGGCCAATTCAGTATTGTTGTACTTTATTATGTAAGTATTACCTACATTCACAATCTCCATGACCTCTTTATCGGGGGCGTTGGCGTAATCCCAGACTTCGCTATAGCTTTGCGCCAAATGAACGTTCCTTTTATCAGTATTCTGTGCAAATTTTCCCCAAAAACTGTTTAGGTACAATTTTGCATTAAAGCGCTTGCCAGGATTCTTTACAATTTGGGTACGATCAAGTTGTATACCTTCGTGGTCATGGTAACGCTGAATATAAGACGTTTTTTCATCTTCGGTTTCAACCCCTCGCGGATATCCTGACGCCTCAACCTTGTCCTTCAAAAACGCGTTTATATATGGTATGAAAAGGTTGGGTAGCTTCTGAAACCTCCACACCTCATCTATCTTCAGTATTCTATAGTCTATACCCATGGTGAACGGCTAGGGCCAGCTCAGGTCTTGTGTATACACCTCTGATCTTAAGCTGGTGAGGTGTATGGCTACAATCACCATTATTTTCTTCTGCACACTTCACGCACAGGGAAAACATGAGTTTGTGATCTATAACGACGGGTAAGATCGGCATCCATAATTCGCGAGGTGGGAGTACGTCTACGAAAGAAAGGCCGAAATAGTACCCATTCAAATTTCTTGAAAACTCTTTGATGGAGGGTAGGTTAGGGCCCACTATTTTTTCAGGCGCACCCACGGGGTACAGATTGTTCTTCATCACGTAGGGGTATAAAGAACAGAAATCGTAGTAGTGGAGCTTCACACCCTCCGTAACTGGAAAGTATAGCTTGAAGAGATTTGTACACCCACCGAACAAGCTATCACCGCATTTGAGAGGCTCCATTACCATTGAACGCTTGATCGTGTTTATTTCTTAACGGTACGCCCCGTCTGTCTCCATCCGTGCATCATATTCATGCTCCCACAAGACTTTGCGAATGAACTGGGAGCTTTTAAGTTGATCGCGGGTGCGCGTCCACGCAAGGCAGTTGGCAGGAGATCTACCGTGGATATCTCCTATGATTCCACACTCAGGACGGGGGCATCCATGCCACCACCAACCGTTAAAGGAGTACACAGTCTTCTCGCCAGTGACACGGTTTTCACTTAGACCATCAACCCAAAAAACATGGCCGTTAACCTTAATGGGTACTTCGCCCGTGTTGCGGGCATGCTTTATGTATACGCCTGTCTGCTGATGTAGATGTATGAGCCAGTAAATAGCCTTGTGCCCATAACTGCGGGGATTGTTTCTGTGAATAATGGCTAAGGTGTCTTTAGGCATGAAGTTATTCTTGAACACCGTAAAACATAATGATGCGATGGTGGTTGCGACTTGCAGCGGATCGCATTTGAAACGACATATGTACATCCTTCTAAAGGCCTGGAAACATACTCTCAGCACTCGTACATCATTCACGCAATAACGCTCAATTCATCAGCTATATTATAAGGATTACGTTCATTAAAACTGTTGTATTATCGATCAAAATCTTCACGTTCATCTGTACTAATACAATCATAGTTAAAGTAATATTTGGGTGGAGGTAGACCTACGTAATTTAAAGTTTCACTAGTGAGGAATGTGTAAGGGAAATATCCTTTTGAAACCTCAGCTGCTACCCCCATCACCTTGGGTAGCTTTGCTAATTTGCAGGGTCTGAATAATAAAGTATCTTTAAATTGTACATTACCTCTTATCTGCATCTGTATTAGTTTGTTGCCTCTTTTCAAGGGATCACCTGTAAATATCTCAGAGGACTCGTGCTCAAGCAGCTTCTTATAAAGGAACTGTGTGTCAAATTTTGCTCCGTTATGGGCGAGAATATACAGAGTTATTTTTTTGAACTTTTTCGCTAATTTGACAATATAGGATACAAATAGTTTTACAAGACTATCGTGGACATTCGTTTTAAAAACGTTTGTCCGTTTACCACATTTGTGACACTCATCACACTCGATCTCCATACACTCTTCACAGATAGTCTGGCTTACATGTAAATGTGGAATAACCTCTTTGGTTTCAGCGATCATGTATGTTTCTATATCGTAGTACACTCAAGCAGGAACGGCCCTAGGGTTGCTGGCGCCCCGGGCAAGCTGAACTTCGGCGCCCTTACAAGTATAATTTTAAAATTTGTTCACAATGAGGAAAAACTACAAATGTAGGAATAAAAAGTTTATTACAATTAACGATATTCACTCAAAGTACAACTAAACATTCTCAAAATGGAACCATGTATGAAAATATAAGAGACAGTATTGCCACTTTTGTCTGAGGTAAATCCACAAAAAATGTAAAAATTCCACAAAGTGGCAACACTGATGAGATATCATAGGATGGCAGCGCTGCCAGGCGTATGTAATTTGTGCTCAACGCTCACCTACGCGGCCACATCAACTTATGTGACATGTCATCCCATGTCGGGCCAAACTGACCTTAGCTTTACTGGTAGTCTCTAATGCTATTGGCTAATATAATGTTATAATCCCTGAAAATTTTACTCCACATCAAGAAATTTTCACATTTGACTTTATTTCATTTTATTTTATTTATTTATTTTTAGATTTTTCGCTTTGTATTTGGAAGATCCCAAACGCATGACGTGGCGCCCCTTAGCATGTGGCGCCCCGGGCAACTGCCCGAGTTGCCAGTACCTTGAGCTGGCCCTGCACTCAAGGGTTCGTAGTACTCAACTCAAGGGTTGTTTTTAGGCTTTGCGTCTTTCATATAACATACATGCTTTACACCATCCGCCTTATATTTCTCATGGCATGTAGAGCAGTGAATTTCATCACATTTGTGTTTGAAATTTCCCTAATTATCCATCATGTGAAACACCACATTCACAGATTTTCATTTTCCTGCACGTGCCAATTGATTTATGGAACTCAAAACAGCTATTATTGAAAAATGTGCGTCTACACACATTACAATCCCTCTCCTCAGCTTCAACTACACGGCTTTCACATTTGGGACTTTTACACTGCTCACATACTATGTGGCAGTCTTTACAATGTTTCACTATATCATCCGCAAACTCGAGACACCCTTTACACAAATCATGATGTCCATATTTTCGACTTTTGTCGTAACTCGCGTAAAGGCACCTTATATTACGGATGGGGAGATATGTTGTCCCTGACAGTCCTAAAATAAGTAGGGGCCTTGTACGATCTCTCACACAGCTTTTAAAAACATACACAGTTTTACAAAGATCATCCATTCCAAATACAACTATACGAACATTGATTTCCTGTTCCACCCTTCTTAGCTCTTCAGGACCCATATTACAGTCAAACTCAAGTTCACAGTCTACAGCTAGTTTACGGGCACGCTCCACGACCGTAGGCAACCAAATTTTTTGGGCCCGTGTATTTAGCACAATAAACATACTTGCTAAGACTACTGCTATAAAGCCGCAACCACGATCGACGTTTATATGTCGTCTATAAATAGCCTGAGAATTGAAGTTAAGAGTATACGCTGTGGCGCTATGACCCGCAACACGGAATACACGGTCAATATTTACCGTGAAGTTGTCCATATTGAAGGCTATACTACTTTGGGAGACCTGCATTATACGACCTAATATATACTCTACATTTTCAGCAGCCAAACGCCTGAATGGCACTACTACCCAAAAATCATCTACATCGTTATCATCTGACCCGAATCCGAAGGACAGCCTCGTCCTAACTTCACGCTCGTCGCGGTTCTGAAGGGCAAACTCTACAATACGCTCTACAACGCGCCGTAGTCAGTGTTCAATACCGCTGCTATACATGGATCTAGGATCAATCCTGACTATATACCGATTTCTAGTCAAGGCTGGGGTTGGGGTTGCGGTGCGCACCAACTCGAATGTTATACCCTCCTCAACAGAACGGGGAGCAGCTGTGGAGGGTGAATAAAGGGGTATATTTGGGGAAGACGCTGTTGTGGGGGTTGGTTTCGTAAGACGTTGAGTGTTGGGGCTCTATTACTGCAGCATCAACAGAACGGGGAGCTGCTGTGGAGGATGAACAAGGGGGTATATTGGCGGGATGCTCTACTGTGGAGGTTGTTGCGTAAGACGTTGATGGCTGCGGTTCTATTACCGGTGTTCCAACAATCCTCGATCGCTTTATATCTGTCGTGGAGGAATCGTCATCACACCTTCGCTTTGAACGTGCAACAGGTGTCGCTGGTGAGGGCTCATCGGAGGGGGTGTGTACTGTAGATGCACGGTCAATGGGTTCATCCGTGATATCGATGATGGGGAGCTGTACATCGTAGTCATTCACGGTTCTGTGGAAGAAGAAAACAAATTATAAGGAGCAACACTCGTTATTTGTAATATTTTGTAAATGAGCCACTTAGGGGTGTGACGTGTTAGAAATGGAATCTGTAGAAAAATTCAGGTTCAAGAGCCCATCCACATGTATTATATCTGGACCTACAGGTTGTGGTAAAACGGTGTTTATGCTTAATATCATTAAAGGAAAGGGGGAAATGTTCTCAAAATTTGGGCATAAAGTTATATGGTGCTATTCGACATACCAATCAGTGTTCAACGAGTACCAAGATGAGGTTTTTTCCCACAAGGGGGTCTATGACGTTAATTCGTTAAAGGGAAATGAACATACGTACAGTCATCGTAATTGACGATCTCATGTTGGAGATGGATAAAACGTTTGCCAAGACATTTACAGTATTCTCCCACCACCTTAACATAAGCGTGTTCTTCATCAATCAGAATCTATTTGTCAAAAATAGATACATGCGCGATGTGTCACTAAATACGCAATATCTAGTCTTATTCGCGCAACGTAGAGATGTGTCACAAATTGGGGTATTAGCCAGTCAAATGTTTCCGAATCAGCGTAAGGAGTTTTTGGAGGTTTATAAAGAGGCCACAAACCAACGTTATGGATATTTGCTTTGTGACCTTCACCCGCGAAACACGTTTAGGGTGCTTCTAAGAACGAATATATTTCCAAGCGAACCTGAAACCGTGTATATTCCAGAATGACGAATAGGCTAAAGAAATACCGCGAATTAATAAAAATCTATCAACGCCTGCCTCGAGCATTGCAGCAGATGTTTGTTAAAAATATCGACTCTGACTTTTTAAAATGCATCTGTGAAATCTGCCTTAATGTTATAAAATGTAATGTTCCAATGAAATCCTCTCAGAAGACTCGCTTACGTCGTTACAAGAACATAATACGGACGCTCGCCCATAAAAGTCAGACTGTGGGTAAGAAAAAGCGTATTATTGTACAAAGAGGCGGTTCGTTCCTGCCCATCTTATTTTCAATTTTGGGACCTTTACTGACTAGATTAATATAATGAAGGTGGTTGTGATCCCGCACGAGGTGTATGCTTCATTACAAAGGAGTCCAGATGCGGTTCTAGAGCCCCGTAAAAGTAGGCTTAAAAGAATGGAAAGTGAGTTGCTAACCCTATTAAACAGTGAAAAGGCACCTGATGAGAAAAGGATCTTGTACCAAGAGGCTTTGCAGAAATTTCTTCATGAGTACGAAGATTATAAGCATCCTACAGAGCTCCCCGTGAGGCACAGATCGAGTAGCGCTGAGCATAGCGACACAGGACCTGAGCAACCAAAGAGTAGCGGAACACAGCACATCGAACATGTGCTAAAAAACAGCCTCCCCCATACATTGAGGAATAAAGGGCTAAGTCTTTATAATCTATTGAGTGAGGACCCCATCATACAGTGGACCGATACAGGCGAGGTCATTGTTGAAGGAACAAGGGTACAAGGATCCAATATCGTTGATATTGTTCATGATCTGGTGAGAAAGTGGGATAGGCCCTCACCAACAGGATGGAGGCATATTAAAGCAAGACTACAACAAATAAATGTCCCCAAAACATTGATAGGTAATCTGAATAGGTTAAAAGACTTGGAACATGCACCGCACGTGTCACAACTGAGTACACCTTCGCCCCCAGCAGCTGCAGTGTCTCTGAAGAGGAGAAAGAAGAGAGTAGACGGCCAACCTTATCCACGTGCCTCTAAAATACGCAAATGGCTAACGTATTAAGTAAGCACTATTATGACATTTCTAACCCTGCATCCTATGGTGGCGTTAATAGATTGTACAGAGGTGTTTATGGTGTAAGGAAAAAAGATGTTGAGAGATTTTTGCGGGCCAGGATGCTTATACACTTCATAAACCGGTGAGAAAAAGGTTTAAAACAGCCAAGACAACAGCCGCCTCGATTGACTCTATTTGGCAGGCAGATTTAACAGACATGCAAAGATATTCAGTGTACAACGATGGCTACCGTTACATCCTATTCATAATAGATGTATTCTCTAGATACCTGTGGCTAATTCCCCTGAAAAATAAATCGCCTGAAACAGTTGCTAAAGCGGCCAAAACGCTGATGTTGAAAGAAAACAGGATTCCTGGCTATTTTTGTACGGATATGGGAAAAGAATTTATAGGACGAGCTTTTCAGAACATGCTGTCAGAGTTTAATATCAGCTATTACACTTCCAATTCTATACATAAGGCTTCTTTAGCTGAAAGAGTTCAACGTACCATAAAGGAACGCATGCACCGATATTTTACACATAAAAACACATACAGATATATAAACGTTCTCGATTCATTGGCTTCATCCTACAACCGTTCACACCATCGTACGATCGGTACAACGCCTAACGATGTTTTAGAAAGAGGCAAGCGCCCGAGAAGAGATGGAGTGCCGCTACCACCACCACCTCTGGCGTTTCAAAATCAATGACTATGTAAGGCTGTCACGTTCGGGAAATAAATTCGCGAAGGGTTTTGAGCAAGGATGGACACGCGAGATTTTTAAAGTTAGGCTATGATGCCTAAAGGTGAGATAATGATGTATTACGTTGAAGATTTGAATGGAGAAGAGATCTCGGGAGGCTTTTACCGCGAGGAATTGCAGAAAGTGGCATTTAATTTAGGAAAAAATGTGTTTAAAATTGAGAAAATTTTAGGGCAGGAAGAAGAAAAATGTACCTGGTGAAGTGGCTAGGTTACCCAGAAAGCTTCAATACCTATATAAAAGCTGATGCAGTAATGAAGCTTAATTAGTATGCAGCATGACTCCTAACCATTTCTACGTCACACTCCCGTCCTCCTCGTCCCTGTCTGTACACCCTAACAACACACTAGCCAACTTTGTAACAGAACTCCATGGGCCCATTGAGTTGGGCCGTGATTCGTATGAGGTGGGGATATGTGAAATTCAGCTGGATACCCTTTTTAAATATTGATTATAAAGATACCGTTTTTACGATTCTTAGAAACTGTGATGAGTGTGCAAAAGCCGGGTTAACTCGGGATGAAACTATACGTATCGCCCGGACTAAGGTTGCACAGTTTTTCAGTACAACATGACATAGGACCGGGTCGTTATGGTTCGGTGAGGATGTTGTGAGAGACTTAAACGTGTTTAAAAAACTCAAGTCTTACGAATGATTTATTATACGAAATCGTAAACAAAGGAAACCCTGCACATACTCTAATCCTAAAATCAAAGGTTAACAGAAATCTTAAAGACGGAAGAGTGTTCAAAATTATAACCGAGGGGCGATATCGATCAGCCTTCCAAAGAGACACCTTTCACGAGGCACCGGATGACTTGTCCACCTTAGTCTATCAATTGAAGATGGAGAAATTGGATGTAAGCTCTCAGCCTCCAGACATGTGCTATATTTACAGCAATATAGCGGAACACCAGTTTGTTGGGGATACCCAGGCACGCCTGCTACGCATAGTACACATCCCCAACCATAGAGGAAGGAGCTTGAGTATTACATATGACATGCCCCATTATGTGAATGTCGCAACTAATCTAATAACTAATATCTCAATATATATAAGAACGATTGAGGGCAAAAATTTCCCATTCGGTGACGGGAGCTTAACAGTGAAGCTACACTTTCGACGCACTGAGTTATAATGGACAGAAAGCCTTTCACAGTATACCGAGGGGTGAGATACCAGCGGGGTAGTGGACTTGGGTCCATTTTTTCATCCATACAACGCACCGCTGTCCCACTGTTGAAGAGTGGGTCCAGGTACCTAGGGAGGAAGACGTTACAAACAGGTTTTAACGCGGCAGAGGACATATTGGCGGGCACTAAGCCTAAAGAAGTTCTAAAAAAAAGCGCACACGGGATGAAATCATCAAAGACGCGAAGAGAAAAATGCGTGGTGGCGGAAAGAAGAGAACTGCCAGGAAGAAGGGGTTACCAACACGTGGTGGAAAGAAGAAAAGATCTGCTAGGAAGAAGGGTTTACCATCACGTAGCATTAAACGTAAAAGGAAAACAAAAAAGAAGTGCTCTAAGTGTATGAAACGTATGGCTGACCATTTTTTTATCTGATATAAGATGAGGACGCGGTGGAAGGTGGCACTATTTCTGACTCGTCATGGCACATTTCATCCATCCGTGTAGTTCACAGTTCTGTAAATAGGAACTGTCCCTCTTTGATATACCACCTATTCAGGTCTTTATTGAACATAGTGACTTTATTACAATTAATCCATTAAACACAATTAGTTCACCCAGTACCCCTATAGAATTCGTGATACCCAGCTCAGGCCCTTACTTTTTTGACCCGAGTTGCATGCACATGTAGGCTAAATTACGCATAGCTCATTCTAACGGAACGGATTGCGATGATAGTTACGCAGCCTACCCTGAAACCAACTTTCTGCACTCCATATTCAGTCAGTGTGACGTATATTTGAATCAGACTAACATCTCGGCAGGCATGGGGTACTATCACCTACGATCGTCTCTGGAAAATGTACTCAACTTTTCAAAAGAAGCGAAGGACACCTATTTATCCGCCGAGGGGTATTACCACACTAAAGAAGAAAATGGAATAAAGGATAAATTTAAAATTTCTAAAAAGATATATGAATGTTTTGGACGCCTGCATACAGACATTACTTTCCAGGAGAAGTTGCTTATGAAAGGGGTGGATATGAAATTGAAGCTTACCCGCACGAGCCCTGAGATCTGCATAAATCTTGGGGCTGACCAAGAAGAAGGCGCGAAACCCGTCGTGATACGTATTTCCGTACACGCCGAGTGAAATTAAGCTCACCGAAGCAATTAGAAATTGAGAAAGATTTGATACATGCAACAGTGAAATATCCGATTAACAGGGTACAGATCAAACTGTACACGATTCCCGCAGGGAAACAGCTAGAAAACATTGCTCTTGGAGTCCTACCTAAAAGGATTTTAATTGGAATGCAAGACCACGCCTCGACGAATGGAAATTATAAAAAGAGTGCCTTAAAATTCGAGAATTTCGGGCTTAAAAATATTACTCTATTCATAAATGGCATCGCTCTAGATGGGGTAATGGATATGGACTACTCAGCAGATGGGGTATTCCCACTCTGCGCGAGAGCTTATAGTAGTTTGGCTCATAATACAGGTGCATGTGATGAATTTGGATTCGGCATAACTCAGAAAGAATTTGTGAAACAGTATAATATTTACTCATTTGACGTTACGCCTGACTTAACTGCTGGCATAAATACACATTTAAACCCCCAACAGACCGGCAACATTTCAGTGAGGTTGGAGTTTGCCAAACCTATAGACGCGCCGATTAGTGTACTAGTATATATCGAGTCGCAAGCCCTAATAGAAGTAGATAGATTTACGAACGTGACCACATATTTTTAAAATGGACGCGAATACACTCCAGAAAGTGATGAAAAGTGACTGTTTAGCGCATTCCAAATTTCTCGGAGTGTTCGCGAAGAATGAAATATTGAAGATGGATACTTCGAGAAACTGGTACGGGATTATCGTTAACACCGACATTGTGGGGGGTGAGGGGATTCATTGGTTTGCAATCTATTTTAAAACTAAAGAAAGAATGTACTATTTCGATTCACTCGGCCTTCCACCATGGTATAACTCGTCAATTGTACAGTTTATCGCACAGCTAGATATGCCAAAGATTATTTGGAATCCATATCGTTTCCAAGGACATTATACTGAAACATGTGGATTGTATTGTAATTTGTTTCTCATGCATATGTCACGTGGGAAGGGTTTTATGAATTTTTTAAAATTATTCGATTTATGCGACACAAATATGAATGATAAAAGTGTATGCAGACAGATAAAAAAAGGTTCCCATCCCATATGTTAGTACCCCCTGTAATGGTAAGATGTATATTGTGTAAATCTGTGTATACATTTGTAGCCATTAAGAATTGGGCACTGACCCTTTTTGTATATGATTTCTACTATTTAATAAATGGTAATATATCACGTTTTGTTCTTATCCTGAAAAAATGCTTACATAATCTCCTCTACAAACTGATACTCGCTTGACCGGATGTGCGACAGTACCACGACTTCTGGAACGATGGGTAGACTGTTCGAGGAAGCATCCGTAGCCTTTATTCCCCTTTCATCAAACGTGGCTATAATTTGATCTAGCTCGGTATCGGCCTTGTAATTTAAATAAGTGCCATGAAATTGGATGCAGTTAATTCGTCAACCATATATATATATATATATATATATATATATATCCTAGCCTAACCTTAACCTGGCCTACCCAATCTTATTGTTCACAATTTCAAAAACATAATATATAACCTAAAAACACTTACATTGGCTCGTGTGCAAATTCGCTTGGCCGACTGTGATTCAATACTGCGACTTCTGCTTCGCTGGGTAGACTGCTCGGAGAAGCATTTATTCTCCTTTCATCAAAAGTGGCAATAACACGATCAAGTTCCGGCCCTGTCCTATAAGGTTAAGCAAAAATAGAGAAAATTATTTTTCAAAACGCAGGCAATTCTTAAAAGTTTTAATATTTCTAAAGCCCTACCTGTACAAGAAATGTACAAATATAAACACGCCATATATATATACACACTATATGATCAAAAGTATTCGGACACCCCGGAAAATCCGCATTTCTGCAAATATCACCTTCGCCGAAAAGTATGCTGGGAAAAAGCGTGGCGAAACTATAATGCTGAGGTGTTCTGTTAAGTTATCAGTAACTGTTGTGAAGCCATGCCGCGCGGACGTGAACTCTCCGAGTTCCAACGTGGACTCGTCATCGGATGTTATTTAAGTAACGTTTCTATACGAAACATTGCAGCCAAACAGGGTATACCAAAGTCGACTGTAGCGGATGTTATCATGAGATGGAAGCACGACGGTGCAACTAACGCGAGAAAACGTTCCGGACGACCAAGCAAACTGTTCTTTGGAGCGATGAGTCGCGGTATTCACTCTTCCAGTCTGATGGGCGTGTTTGGGTGTGGCGACAGCCCGGAGAACGGCTTCTTCCTGACTGTGTACGTCCAACGGTGAAGTTCGGTGGAGGGTCCATCATGGTATGGGGTTGTTTTTCCTGGCTAGGGCTCGGCCCGTTGGTTGTTATACCCACTACCATGAACGCTGACGTTTATCTCGACGTTCTGGACAATTCGACCCTCCCTACACTGTGGCAATACTACGGAGATGGCCATTGTTTGTTTCAACAGGATCGAGCTCCCTGCCATACTGCAAGGCGTGTGCAGGACTGGTTTCGTGAAAATAAGGTGGATTTGTTAGACTGGCCTGCTCAGAGCCCCGATCTCAACCCAATCCAGCACATGTGGGACGAACTGGAGCGACGGATACGAAACCGCACACCACGCCCGGCTTCACTTGCATCTCTTGCATCAGCTCTGCAAGAGGAATGGCGAGCCATTCCTGCACAGACTTACCGAAAACTGGTGGAAAGTATGCCTCGACGTGTTGACGCTGTACTAAAAGCAAAGGGTGGACCTACTGGTTACGAAATGCCATAATAAAACCATTTTTCCCAAAACCATGCGGTGTCCGAATACTTTTGATCATATAGTGTATATATATATATATATATATATATATATATACCCTGTGTGTGTATATATATATATATATATATATATATATATATATGCAGAATTAATAACGAAGGATGTAGAGAATAATTGAAAATATTTTGCAAAACGCAATTATTCTCGGCCTCTTAAAGTTTTAATATTTCTAAAGCCCTACCTGTACAAGAAATGTACAACTATAAGCATACCATATATATATATATATATATAATATATATATATATATATGCAGAATTAACTACGAAGGATGTAGAGAATAATTGAAAATATTTTGCAAAACGCAATTATTCTCGGCTTCTTAAAAGTTTTAAAATTTTTAAAGCCCTACCTGTACAAGAAATGTACAAATATAAACACGCCATATATATATATATATATATATATATATATATATATATACGCAGAATTAACGGCGAAGGAGGTAGAGAATAATTGAAAATATTTTGCAAAACGCAATTATTGTGGCCTTTTATATGTTAATACCGATTGAATCGTTATATATATATATATATATATATATATATATATATATATATATATATATATATATATATAGGCCGAGAATAAAGCACGAACTAATTTCAAAACCCGTTTCTTATGGCACTTATAAGCTAATTAATACAGAATGAGACGATGTATATAAATGTGAACCGGTTAGGTTCAATTGTGCTAGGTTAGGTCAGGTTATATTATAAACGAGAAAAATTCATCTTTAAATTCACGAGAAACAAACAAAAACAATGGGACTAATTTTACGTTGTAGAAAAACACTGAATAAAGTTAGGTTAAGCACTTATAATTTACTTACATTTCGACAGCGTCTTCATTGAACGGTTCTTGCATATCGCCATAAATTTCCATAACATTCTGTGTTGATAGGAGGTCCCCCCGATCTGCAACGTTGAAGAGGTGCAACGCTACTTGGCCGTAAATATCGCATTCGCAAATCAGGTCGGGTGAATCGTAGACTTGTGTCATTGTTGATGAAATCAATCGCTGGTGAAACTGGGCCTCTGCGTCGTAATTCGATCTTTATAAGGGGGCGCGCGAACAACCCACAAGAGCTAACCTTAGCTTCCTATTGGCAGGCAGCGAAATTTGGGTGGGGTTAGAATTTAATCCTGCATTTTCGGCCAATCCTACGTCCTGGCTCCTCCCATCAGTGTAGTGATTGGCTGAATCCATTAAGTCTGGGCATGAAATTAGGCGGTGCTTAATTGTAGGCCTGCATGCATGCCAACCGATGTCTGGGTACAGTGTAGTGATTGGCTGTCCCCCGTCAAATCTGTGCCTGCCATGTGCCTCGATATGCGGACCATAATCAGATACAAATTTAATTTTTCTGTGATATTACATATCGTTCATCAAATATTAATTTAAAATTTGAAATCTAAAACAGCGGCTTGTTTGAAATGAGCTTGTTGTCCTAAGAACATTTGATTATTCCCTGAACAATACAATTCGGTTTTCTGCGAAAAATAAATTTAAGACACAGGTCATATCTTGTTTGTTTATTTTTTCCGAAAACCCATTGTCATGCTTTGGAAGGTTAAAAGCAAATATATTTACTGTGGAAGACGTCTTGTCCATTACGGGTAAACCGCATGCTGAGTAGAAAACACCTGTATTGTGTGTGCTGTACCAAACTGAAATAAAATAATTTTAGAATACTTGTCTCTTGTTACAAGAGAACCTTTCTGCCAAAATTATTTACCGAAGAGATATTCTTAAACTTTGCGGAAAACCTGTATTATATATATATATATATATATATATATAATATAATATATATATATATATATAACTATATAAAACTATATAAAACAATATAAAACAGCTATAAAACTTTACTTTAAAAATAGAATAATCACAACTTTATATTTATTTTTCACGATTTGCTCATTTATTGAGGTGTTCAGATTAGAATGTTATATATATATATATATATATATATATATATATATATATATATATATATAGTAGTGGTAACAATATTAATAATAATAATAATTTCACGCTTACTTAGAAACAAATATTGAAGCACTATATATGGGTTAAAGTTTCGCGTTTTATTGCAAAAATAATGCAGGATAGAAATAAAGCAAATATTCTTAAATTTGTTTAAGTATATATATATATATATAATGAATCATTTGAAAGCTTTTTTCGGTGATTTAATTATTTTCTTTTTTCGTACGAGAAACAGAAACAAGTATTGAAACACTATATATGGGGTTAAAGTTTCGCGTTTTATTGCAAAAATAATGCAGTATAGAAATAAGCAAATATTCTTAAAATCGTTTATATGTGTGTGTGTGTGTGACGGGCGTCATTAAGAAATTATTTTCTTTTTTTAATTGAAGTGTTTCACTCCAGCCTTAGACCCACGGTTGAGATTTATTTTCCGTACGAGTAGTTTCTACACCCCACCTTAGACCTACGGAGCTCTTTTTTCTTTCTTTTTTTGATGTTTTATCCTCACCATAGACGCACGGGGAGAACATTAGGATACCCTGAGTCCCACCCGGGGTACGAACCCGGTTCCTTTTAGCGCACGTGACACTTGGCTGAGGCGCAGGGCGCCCAGCAGATGGACGCGTTGATACCAGGGGCGCCCAGCAACCGGACGCACGTGGCTCGTGCCCGCCAACGCGCGGCGCGTCAACTGATGCACCGGCTGATGATGCCCAGAGGCACTGGCTGATGATGCCCTGAGGCACTGGCTGATTAATCCAACTGGCTGATTAGGGACACTATAAGAGAGCGGCGGGGTGGCTGAAGACCTCATATGCGTCTGACAGCTGTCAGGCGAAGAATCCCCTCCTCTGGGCCCTCTCCTCTTCCTTTCTCTTCCTCTGCCCCTTTGGTGGGTGCCTTGCAACAATGCGGGTGGGGGTGCCTTGCAACAAAGGGGTGTGTGGGGTGCCTCGCAACAAAGGGGGGTATGTGGCACTCTTGCAACATTATGCAATTGCATTTGCACTCTACCTTTTTGCGCCCATGCTATTATAGCAATGGAAAATGGTTAAATAAACTTGTTAAAACATGGAAAGAGGACAGAGATTTTATTCAAATCTCCAATTTTGTACAGTGTTAAGGTTGTTAATGATGCGGCCGAGCGTGGAGTACAATTAATTGAAGATTTCGCAAATTGCATCACAACTGATGAAGAACAAACAACAACTCCTGCAAGTTGTGGAATATCGAAGTTTGTTGCCATCTTTTAAAAAGAGTTCCTCAGTTCAACTGCTAGAATAGCTTCAATCATTATCAGTATTTCATACATTCATTTGCTTTACTAAGTAATTTTTCTGTTCAAGGTATTGTATGTTGGTTGAATAAAAAAAAACGATGGTGCTCAAGAGCTGGCATGAAATGTTCAATCTCTTGAGTTGTTCCCACCTTGGAAATATTGTAATTCTCAAATATATTCCAAGGCCCATTGCCGCGAAGCTGCATTGGGATGATGCTTCACAGGTGGCGGTAACACCTATTCTCTAAATCCCATTCAAGACAAAATGTAGAAGAAAATATTTAAAAAAAAATGGACATTTTTGCCTTTTAATTTTCTATTTTGGTACAAAAGCATAGTAAATTAGGTATCAATCGATAGCTATTTTAATTTCTATCCAAAAATGTACATCAAATGAAGTTATAATAAAATGCAAGAAATTTATAACCGAGACTCCCGAAAATCGGCAATTTTTTATAAAGAAAAGCGGAAAATTGGTTTTGTAGGCCTAGGGGGTACGAAACTTTTATCAAATGGAAAATAATTACTATTTTCTTACTTAGAGCGACAGGCGTAATGATATTAGGAGGTTGGACCCGGGAAAAAAAGAAGTTGGTCAAAAATGGGACACCCTATAATGTAGATCCATTTTCCCACTTTGCCTGTTATTCCCATATATTTCATTTTATATGCTCTCATACCATCCATGATCACATATGTCGAAAGCTTTAGCAAAATTTGTGTGTATGACATCGTAGTTGTCATTGCATTCCAGTGCATCTAGGATATTGTTATAGTGCTCTATAAGTTGTGATAGGCTTGATCTTCCTGGTCGGAATCCATGCTGATTTTTGTTGAATCTTTCCAGTGTCTCCAAGAAATCGTAGATTTTCTCTCTAACTAATCTTTCAAATACGTTGGTGAGGTAGGACGCCAATGACACTGGTGTATAGTTCTTTGCTTGAGATCTATCCCCTCCTTTATATATAGGGGCAATGTTTGCTCTTTTCAAGATGCTCGGTATTTCCCCAGTGTCTAAGGATCTTCTCCATATCCAGTATAAGGGTGTAACTATTTCATTTTTACAGTTTTTAATCAACAATGCGTTCCAGTTGTCCGGACCTGCAGCTGAATGTGGTTTCATTTGTCCTATAGCTCTCGCTACATCTTCTGGGGTAAAATCAAAATCTGTTATATATTATATATATATATATATATATATATATATATAATATATATATATATATATACAAACTAAATATTGTTATAACCAAGCGCTTTCGTGTTTAAGTTGAAATTACTGTCAACATTCGTCATATATCTATACATCTATCCATACACCTATACATACATGCATACCTTCGTCCATACCTCCATAGTTTTATATATATGCCTGAGTGTCACTGATTATAATTGCGTAAAGACGGTAGTTATGTAATTTTATAAATCTATTAACAGTATTTTTATGATCTACCATAAAATCTGATCGCAATATATAACAGTTAACTTCTAAACTTATAATCTGATATTCTCAATTGAAACTGAAGTTCTCTGCAGATAGCAGCAAACATCTTAGCTTACCCTCTCAAGATCTTGGTTGAAAAGTATTTCGTGACGAGTGGAATATTGGTAGAAGTATGCCCAATTGTTCGAGATTACTGATACCCCATTATGCCCTTTTTATTTGGTCATTCTCTGGATTTTAGAAATATTTTTCAATTAATAAAAATAAATTGATGCTAATAACATTTTAATTAATTTGATAAAATCAGCAAACCGTTATTAAATGCATAGACACCTTAATACAAAACTGTTTATGCATTCACTAAACAATAACTGTGATGATAAAAATACAGTAGCTCTCATAAGTATTTGTACAGAGAAATATTTCAGTTATATCCGTCCTTTTCTTTGGTACCATACATGGGATAGCTATGAGAAGTTTACCGTTCGTTTGGAAAAATTCAGCAAATAAAAAGATTAGTTGAACTTTAACATATAATGTAAAACATCAAAGAATTTGAGAAAAATAAAAAAATTAAAATGCAAAAGTTTTCGTACATTTATTTACAAGATTATTTAATACTTTGTGTGTCCCCGTTAGGCTTGAAGGATTTAAAATTTTCATCTGTAGTTGGCTGTTTATTGATTAGAGACTGTTAGTAATTCTGAATTCTAGAATTTTCTCCGTGAATCTTCATGAAAGACGGATGACTGTGGTAAAGAGCTGTCTACAGATCTTATGAGATCTGTTATTGCTGTATACGAGTCTGTAAAGAGTTATAAGAAGATAGGAGAATAACTTCGAATTCCATTTACGACGGTTGCTGCAGTTATAAAGAAGTGGAAAGGCTTTGGAACAATGAAAGCTCTACGAAGTTGTGGACGACCTTACCAAACATTAAGACTGTCTAAGATCGATGTCCATCCCTCTACTCTACGTCGTGCATTGAGAAATAATGGTCTGTATGGAAGAGTTGTACTAAGAAAACCTCTGCTACGAAAAACGCATAAAGAAGTTCGTTAAAGTGCGCCAAGGATCATCAAAATTATGCATTTGCATTCTGGAAGAAAGTTCTTTGGACATACAGACCAAAATTGAATTATCCGGGAACAACGAGCAACGGTGTGTTTGGCGAAAATCAAATACTGCATTCCAGAGGAAAAAAACATCCTTCTTACTTTTAAACATGGTGGTGGTAGTTTGCTTCTTTGGGGATGCTTTTGTGCTTCTGGTCCAGGAAAGCCTCTTGTCATCAATGGAATCTTAAGTTCGAAGAAATATCAGGAAATTTTAAAAGAAAATGTATTTCCTTCAGTTCGGGAGTTGCGAATTTGTCGCAATTGGGTACTGCAACAAGATAATGCTGGAAAACATAAAAGTAAGAGCACCGTGAAATGGCTTCAACAAAAGAATTTCGAGCTTCTCGAGTGGCCCAGTCGAACCCCAGATCTCACTTTAATCGAGAATTTGTGGTTTAATTTGTAAAAGCTGCCCGCAAGAGAAACACTTCAAATCTGAATGAACTGCAACAATTTTCCTTAAAAGAATGGGCTAAAATTTCCAATGAGAAATGTCGGAACCTTGTAGAAAAATACCCAAAACGTATCACTGAAATCCTTCAAGGTAAAGGTGGGCAAAGTATTAAAAAATTTTGTAAGTAAATGTACGAAAACTTTTGTATTATAACTATTTAATTTTCCTCAAATTCTTTGATGCTTTACATTATATGTTGGAGCTGAACATACTAATATATATACACCTGTGTATACAGGTATATATATATATTACCATGTTGAGAATGTCCTGCTAATGTATACGTGGAAGAAACGGAAAGGGACCTCAGTAAGAGAATTTATGAACACAAGAGAGATGTGAGGATGGAGAATGAAAAAAGTGCTGCATTCTGTCATGTTAGAGACTATAACCATGTAATAGATTTCAATAATTACAACTTTCTTTTCAAATCTAATAATGTTAAGCGTAGAATTGTTGAATCTAGTCTTATAGGCTCTATACAAAATTTTAATCTATCAGATGATCAATTCTCTTTTAATAAAATTATATGTAATAAAATTAAGAATTTTGTAACATTACTCTCCAAAAACCCACAGGCAACACAGGTACATCCATCAAGTCAAAGCTGGGTTGGAGTGGTCACTTAACTATCCCCTGATAAGATGGGAAGGTTCAATCAGTTAATCGCTGATAATTAACTTCTAGATGTATATTAACTCTGTTCTCTGTTTATACGGTCATTACCAATTGACAAGGGCTAGCGAGGAGCCGAAACTGTATTGGTGTTAAGAAATAAAAATTTACGTCTTCCTGAAGAATGGTTTCTTTCTTCATACTTCGTCTCGACAGTGCGTTATTTTACACATATATATATATATATATATATATATATATATAGAGAGAGAGAGAGAGAGAGAGAGAGAGAGAGGAGAGAGAGAGAGAGAGAGAGAGAGAGAGAGAGAGAGAAGGGGGGGCAATTAAAAATGGGTTCCATATTTCAGCAGTTTTGGAAGGACTGTCTCACTTTTGATTAGTCACTGACGGCAACATACGAAACGTAACGGCTCCCTTGAGCGAACCTAAATTGTTCATCTCCACGGCTCATGAACACCAAGTTTAAAGATTGTTCGGTTCAGCGGTGCCAGAGAAGAATTTGAATATTTAACCAAATTTGTCTGAATAATAATAATAACAATAATAATAATACTACTAAGGTGGCCCAAAAGTTTTCGGAATTTATTTCTTTATATTGTGCACTTTCGTTTTTTATCGTTTTTTTAGCGAAATAAAGTGTCTTCGCGTCCAAGGACCAGACCCCAGTGTCAAAGAGGAGTTGAACTGCTTGCGAAAAGATGGATAAGGTCCATAGAATATGACGATTATAATTAAAAAATTGTAAAAATTCAAATAACTTTTGGGTCAACATAATAATACAACCGTGTTCGCTCATTACATAGTTTACTATCGAGTGCACTAACATCTTCCATTTGTTGAGCTAGATTGCAGAACTGAAGCAACTGGTTTTACAGAATTGAAACGTGTGTGTGTGTGTGTGTGGTGTGTGTGTGTGTGTGTGTGTGTAATACAAATAATTTACGCGAAGGTAAGCAGTTGTGTGTGTCATAAGTTTTTATTGCGCAAAACTTGAGCCATACACATTCTTTATTAAAATTAGAATTACTAAATTTTCATATCTTTTAGTAATTAAAGATTCCTTTCTTTTTAAACTAATTAATTTTTTAATTAACAAACTACTCTTCTTTGATTTTTAATGTTTCGTTTAATTAGTTAATTAACACAAACCCAACAAGCAGAAGACGAAACAACGAAATTAGTGAATATAAACTACTGATTTCCTTTAATACCAAAATACACCAGAAAAATACAGAAAATAAAACTTGTAAACTTCATCTTTAATGATAATAGTCAGGATGGCCATGGCACAGCGCTCAGGCCAAACTAATGCTGCCGTTTGCGCTAACCTGGCTTATTATCATTATCAGCACTATCAGGAGTCGATCCTCCGAAGTCAGTAGCTTTACTTCGCTTGTACGGAAATGGTTACCCACCGAGCTACGAACGCTGGCTTATCTATCCTAAGTTTTTAACTGGAGATGTACCGATTCCAAAATTTAGCCGATGGCGATGCGATTCTTTGCCTATATTTAAAAAAAATAATTCCCTTCATAAATTCAATTTTCAAATTTTTACATTTCAAATTTGTTTAAATGCTTTTCCTCAGCTCACTCCACGATATTTGTTACTCATATACCGTAGCTAAAATGATATTCAAAAGTTTCATTACTCAGTAAAGTGACAAAATATTTTTATTTTAGTTTCAGAAATTGAATACCCATATTTAAATTGTTTTTCCTTTTGTTGAAGGTATTTTCCTTTTTCAATAATGTAAACAACACAAAATTTTTAATTAAAATTTCAAGTCCCTGGTGGCCAATTTGAATAAAAAAAATTGACATATAATTTAGGTTTGTAAAATTATTAAAATAAAGTCAACATAATAAGATGGTTTAATATATAAATTGTAAAGTACAACTTAATATAAAATTATTATAAATATAGAGTGCGAGATTATAATAGTTTATAATGTTTAGAGATTAGCTAGTTAGAAAAATTGTAAATTTATGGGCAACTTAACTTATTAAGCTTTCCCTTTCCCGTGAATGTAAAATATTTTTATATAATTCCACTTTGAAATGAGTATGAATTATTATAAAGTGTTTTTAGTCTGTTTAGTTTTCTATAAATATAGATTTCGTTTTGTAATGAAAACTTCAAAATTTCAAATAATTGGTGAGAGAATCGGCTAAATTTGACGATGCTAAAAAAATAAAATGACCAATTCTGCAGGTGCCGATGCCGATTAATCAGTACACCACTGTTTTTAACCCTTTAATGCTTTTGTTCAACGTAAATGGACGGTTTTATGCTTGCCACATTGTTACTTATTAATATCTGACATCTGAGTAGTTGATTTTATTATATCATCAAGTACCTCTCGTCCACATGTTTGTACAAATTGTGTACTGTTTAAACAACAGAATGCAGTACTTTTTCTCATTGGAACTATCATATGGTTCCTAGAATGCCCGTTGTCCACATAAGTTGGCACTTTGCAAGAATATTTAATATATATATATATATATATATATATATTTATAACGTAAAGAACGACGCTTGTATAGGAGAATATCCGGCGCAAGATGAGGAGGGAGAACGAAACAAATGAGAAAATGAGGTAACCACCCGGGAATCGAACCCGGGATCTTCCGCTTGCCGGTCAGATATGATAACCATTACACCATGGGCCTCACTCAGTCAAATGCCGTAATTCTCCTACATACGCGCAGAAACCAATGCCCCAAGGGGGCACCTCCCGCATGCCGTACATTATATACATTTTAACTGCAAACACGCAGTATAATTAACGTAAAGAACGACGCTTGTATAGGAGAATATCCGGCGCAAGATGAGGAGGGAGAACGAAACAAATGAAAAAATGAGGTAACCACCCGGGAATCGAACCCGGGATCTTCCGATTGCCGGTCAGATATGATAACCATTACACCATGGGCCTCACTCAGTCAAATGCCGTAATTCTCCTACATACGCGCAGAAACCAATGCCCCAAGGGGGCACCTCCCGCATGCCGTACATTATATGCCCCCTTGGGGGATTGGTTTCTGCGCGTATGTAGGAGAATTACGGGATTTGACTGAGTGAGGCCCATGGTGTAATGGTTATCATATCTGACCGGCAATCGGAAGATCCCGGGTTCGATTCCCGGGTGGTTACCTCATTTTTTTCATTTGTTTCGTTCTCCCTCCTCATCTTGCGCGGAATATTCTCCTATACAAACGTCGTTCTTTACGTTAATTATAGTGCGTGTTTGCAGTTAAAATGTATATATATATATATATATATATGTATATATACCTTGTTAACCTTGTTTGGGTTCCGTGCGTCTGTCTTTCTTCACACGAAGGTCAAGCTGGTGGCCCCGCCTCTAGTCCTGGCTTCGTGGAGGAGCGAGTTGCTCTCTTGCGCTCTCCATCGTACATTCCCAGGTACACCCTGCTCACCTGGTACCGTCCTGAGCCAGGCATCGAGTCTTCCCTTGAAGACTTCAACTTTGAACCCCGTAATGTTTCTGAGGTCCTTTGGAAGCTGGTTGAAAATTCTTCTTTTTTATATGGGGAAGTCAAAACTTAGCAGTATTCAAGTTTTGGGATGATCAGTGTTCTCAGCAGGGGAATCATTAGTCTCATCCCTCCTTTTGAACTTTCTTAGTACCTGTCCCGCGACTCTTTTTGCTTTGTTTATTGCTATCTGATTTTGTGTCTCGAATCTGGCATCATCGGTTATTATTACCCCCAAGTCGACCGCTTTCGTGCTTTTCTGACTTTCTTGTCTATCTCGAGCATAATATGCAGTCTTTTTAAGTTCCTCATTTCTATCATATCTTAAGAGCTGAAATTTTTCGGTGTTAAATGTCATTTTGTTGTCTTCTGACCATTTGTATATTTTGTTTGTGTCTCTCTGCAAGGCCTCTACTTTCGTTTGCATCGCTGACTTTTCTGCTTATATATATGTATATATATATATGGGATTGAGCTCAGAATGGTCCCCTGAGGCTCTTTCATGATACACACAGACCGTGCATGGAACAAGGAACTCTTCTAGGCAAAATTAAATCCACTATAATCCGAATAAGTAATGGTAAATGAAAAACACTATAGTTTTTTCTTTTTCATGATGTTAGCCCGACATGGGCAACGGGTCACTCGCAAAGAGGCCCCAAAAATATAGCTTCCCTCACCTTGGAATCATTTTTCCTTTTCCTTCTGCGTTTGCATCATATATATATATATATATATATATATATATGATACAAACACACAAGGAAAAGGAAAAATGACTCCAAGTCCTTTCGTGTATTCAGAAGTACACCTCGTCATTCCCAGACGAGGTGTACTTCTGAATTCATGAAAGAACTTGGAATAATTTTTCTTTTTCCTTGTGGGTTTTCATCATTTATTCATATCACGTGTTTAATTGTGAAATTCATCCCATATATATATATATATGTGTGTAAAAATGAACAATGAATAATCAATATTCATTTTTACATAAGAACCAAAATCGCTTAACGCGAGTTTGGATAAAAAATTTATTTGTAGCCTTCTATTTTCGTTTGTGTCACAACCCTACGATCTACCATTTCTATGGTTTAGTCGTATCCATTTTCCATTTTTCATTTGTTATAGAATTTATTATAATTAATTACACTGGCCTGCGTTTCAAATCTTTTTTTCAAAGGTCAGAGGTTTTTCAACTGATTTAGGATCAGTTTCGCACGCTGAATTCAGAAATGTAATCCATTCTTCTCAATCAGGTCAGGTTTTTTAGATATGCTGGCCGACTACTGCTGGTGCCTGAAGAGGGATGTGGTGTCTGCCCGGCACAAGCGGAAGTCCCTGAAGAGGCCATTCATCCCTGATTAGCCTATTATAGTGTGCTGTACCCTTCTTGAGATCTATAAGAACAGCCTGTAAAGCCTGTATGTATATACCAGTCGACATATGCTACTACATGTATCGCTCACCTACCAATAAAACGGGAAATGAGAATTTCTAGAAAGTGTTTATATTTCGAAAGGTTGACCTGATTGAGAATAATGGATGCGATTTTCGGAATCAGCGTGAGAAACTGACCTAAGAACAACAAACATATCCTTGACCTTTAAAATCACGCAGACCAGTGTAATGATTGTCTTGCATCTCACCCTCGACCCTAGATTATGCATACACAATTACACATTGCATATAACAGGATTGGAACCCGTAGTTGTACTTCTTTGTCATTAATACCCACTCTTTGTCTCTAATTCGTTCTTGTAAATCTTCCTAATAATGATTTGTACTATACGTACAAATTCAATAACTATGACGTCACATTTTCCCGTCATGAATTTCCCTTCATCATATCTCTAGTATTCAATGTATGAAAATTCTTTAACATCATACTAAAAACTGTACACTAGGGTGGATCGATTTTACATTGTTTTCGATTTCCATACTCTAATAGAGACAGAAACTTGCGCATGCATGAGAAAATAGCCTCTGCAAAATCTTAGCTTAATAGGTAATCATCTTCTGCCCCCGGCAGAGCGATGAAAATCATATTTTAGTAGTCAAAAACGTATTTTTCTTATAATTTTTAAAATATTTCAATATGCATCAAAATTATTCCTAATAACTATAAAGTCGATGAAAGAGACCTCATATGATCGTTTTTCCAAGCGCGTTGTCCTACGTTAATATCTTTTGCCCCCGGCAACAACGTCAAATGTTGAAAAAATAGGTAATTTATATACATATTTTCAGATCGGCTTTGTCTTAAATAATGCATTTATATATTTCCCATAGCATTTATATCGTTGCTTAGGCATGAAATAACACACACGCAAAATTTTATGACTCTAGAGTAATATCTTCTGTCCCCGAGAAAAGTCCAAATGTGGATTATAATTACGTTAATGCGATGTTATAAGTCCGATAAGTACTAAGTACAGCTCCTCGCTTGCTAATTTTATAAAATTAGCAACCCAGAACTCACCACGAGGAGGTGGCTGTACGTCGAGTTCCACCCTATCCAGCCCCAACCACCCTTCCTTTGGCTGCATGTCGATTTACATACGGTAATCTTTCTTAGAATCAAATCGTGGAATTTTTGTTCGGGAGTGAAGACGGGAGCGGATGAATCTGTCCCTCTCTTCTATTCCACTTACACTGGCAGAGGCTTCGGTTACTAATTTGATGAGTCTCTCGACCGCTTGAGTATGACAAGGGAAGAGTGGGATCAGTCCATCAGGCTGGTCTCCCGTCTCAACAAACTCTTTTATTCGGGTATCAGGTATTGTTTTTGTAACGGGGGGTTCGGTCACCTCAGCCGTTTGCCAGTTGATCATTTCGTAATAGTTTTGACTATCGTAGAGCAGCTCAGGCATGGCGAAGGCTCGAATTTCCCCCGCTGGTGATTGTTTTGATCGTGCTTTTAATATTCTTCGCCATCCCAATTCTCTTATGTGTTGCTCATCGGCATGTAGCATGGAGATCAAAATATTTTCTGGGTGAGCAAAGAAAGAATTTCTGGAGGACTTTGTTGGCGATTGTCTTAGATCTTTGAGGCATGGTCTGAGAGAGACGCATCATTTCGAAAAAATGTTTTGCGCCCTCAGTGAAACTGGAGTTTTTCTTTATCTTAAACCAAATTGGTGCGTAAACTGTCATAATGAATCGCACAATTTCGTTGAAGGTGCTGGAGGGTTCACTGGTTGAAACATAGAGGCGCAGAAATCTATTTGCTGTTGTCAGCCACCTGGAATGCGCCATCTTACCTGGATTTCGAGCCGCGAGAGCTGAAGAGCAGCTACCGCTCGACACTGCTCTGTAGATGCCTAACAAATATTTTTGGTCAGTGCTCAACTCGGCATCATCTATGTCAATGTCGAGAGATGGAATGGCATCGAATTCTGTAATTGGAAGTTTTTCACAGTCGTTCAGTTGTTTTCCAACTGGTCCAGTAAAGCCCATTGGCCCAGTTGTTTTGCCGTCCAAGTCTTGAATGAGGTGTCGCAGTGATAATTCATTACCGTGTAATAGGCATATGATCCACTGAACTGGCCTTTGTAGTTTCATTTCAATCATACGAATGGCTCCACCCTTTCGACCCGTGTTCACTGCGGTACCATCACAGCCGATAGCCACAATGTCGTCCGTGCTAATATTGTTAGTCTCTAGAAAGTTGATGATACCTGATGTTATTGCAGTGGCAGAACCTGATGCAGGAGTGAAATGCCCCATGTACTGGGATTCTGGTTCTTGAACTAAAACTATATGCTCTTCTACCACAGTCCTTCTATGCTTCACATTGTCTATTTCTTCTTGTGTCATTGTTTTATCTTTACGTCCGTCAAAGAAAATGCCCTGTAATGGTAGCGTGATCTTGTCATCTTGCTGATGCTCAGAACGAACTCTTTTTCTGGCTCTTCTTATCTTATTTCGATCAATCACTGAACTGACATCATCTTCTCGTATCCAGCCAACATCCTCTAACAACGAAGAAGCAATAAATGAAGCAGCTCTGTCTGAGACGCCCGTACGATCACAAGCTTCAGCAAGTACCTGGAGTTTCATTCGTGTTTTTTCCTTCATGTCATGTTTATCTCTCGGTGTTAGTTCATACGGTGACGATGATTCTATAGATGTATCCTCGGTTTCACTAGAGGCTGACGAAGAAGGTTGTTCTTGAGAAGTTTCTTGTCGTTTACTAGTCGACGGCTTTTGATGTTCTGCTATTCCTTCTTGTTTCAATATCGCCAATCTTCTTGCAAGAGTCATCTCATTTTTATTTGTTGTTTCAACATCCAAAGTTCCTATTGCCATTTTGCGATCACTTCTTTGGTCGAGTAAAAACTGTTGCTCTTTCAGTGGTACTCGTCGTTCACGAGGGCAGCTGCATTTTGTCAAATCAGGGCATTTACAAGCCGATATGTCAAATAAGGTGGTCTTAGTTGATTTCTTGAAGGCCTCAAGATTTTTCTGTAACGATTCGTTCTTCTTTTTCGCGTTCAGAGATGTTAGCCATTTTATCACGATAACTTTTCAACATTTGATTTATCCGTGCTGTCGAAACTGTTGGAATGGAAGCTAATTTCCACAAGTATTCCAGTCTCTCCGTGACCACAGCGGCGATGTCTTTGAATGGAGGTTCCTTCTTTGATGATCTCAACTCAGTTCTCACATGATGGTAGTATTGCCTCACATCTTCACATGTGGGAAAACATCGCAAATTCAAATCTTTCCCAGCACCAAATATTGGACACGTAACCGATCTTCTAGTTGTAGCGGTAGCCATCCTGTAAAGATTAAAGAATAATGTATTGTTCTGTTACGCAATAAAATCGAAAAAAACAGAGTTATGAGAAAAACAAACAAGGATATGAGCAGAGAAATTGAGCACACTGAGGACTCTGAGTGAGGAGCCACACACACACACACACTCTGAGGACTCGAGGAGCCAGCTGCAAAATACACACCTGCCTTCGACGCTGTCAAAAGGAAACTGAGGGAACTGCGCAGTGCGTACTGGCGCGTCAGTGGCAGCTGCTGCTGGCAGCACTCACCAGAGATGACCTTTAAACCCTAGCCTAGAGTCATAAAATTTTGCGTGTGTGTTATTTCATGCCTAAGCAACGATATAAATGGTATGGGAAATATATAAATGCATTATTTAAGACAAAGAGCCGATCTGAAAATATGTATATAAATTACCTATTTTTTCAACATTTGACGTTGTTGCCGGGGGCAAAAGATATTAACGTAGGACAACGCGCTTGAAAAAACGATCATATGAGGTCTTTTTCATCGACTTTATAGTTATTAGGAATAATTTTGATGCATATTGAAATATTTTAAAAATTATAAGAAAAATACGTTTTTGACTACTAAAATATGATTTTCATCGCTCTGCCGGGGGCAGAAGATGATTACCTATTAAGCTAAGATTTTGCAGAGGCTATTTTCTCATGCATGCGCAGGTTTTTGTCTCTATTAGAATATGGAAATCGAAAAAAATGTAAAATCGATCCACCCTACAGTGTACACTCTATACTGTAGAAGTCATTATTTATATGTTATGTAGTATAAATATTATTATTCAACCATATTCATCCATACCGTATGTGCCCATGTACTTTGTATTATATTTCTAACATCTTAATTGTCTATTAATATGAAACACTGTAACAAAACAAAGTTAAGTAATTGTTTAATTATAATTAACTGTAATACTTTACTTTAATATAAGGTAATGTACTTTAATGAGACTGTACTTAATGATGTAATGTACTAAATGACGTAGTCAATGTACTTTAATGGAATTGTAGTTAACGATAATAAATGAATTAATTGGTAATTATAATCATAGTTATAGTAGACCAAAATTACAATGTACTGTACTCAATGTCCGACCCGACATTATGTCGCTATAAGGAATGTAGAATCGGCGATACTGTTGTTATTTTTTTTTAATTATTTTTCCGTTGGGATAAATTTTGATGTGCTTTCTACTTTGCCAAATAATTGATGACCTGTTGTTTTTTAAAATCTAATAAACATTTTTTTAGATTTTAGCTTAATAATGAATCCTGAGTAACTTTTGCCATGTCATGTTTTATATACATTCTCTCTTCGTTATAAAAGATGAAGTCATGTCTTGCCTAAGCATTTAATTGTAAATCTTAAACCTTTAATTTTTACTCATATGCATATTTTAGTGTAAAGATGCATAGTTCAATTTCCACTTTTAGTTAACTTGGCAGATCATGATAACATCAGATCTGAAAAAAAGCAATTTAAGATAAAAATATGGCTTCATCTTCAAATATCTTGTTTACTCGTTTAAACCTTACCACAGCTAAAAGATTTACTTTATTTTCAAATATTGTGCAAAAATAATGCAGCCTCTTCAACATTTAATAATGATGATGTTAGTAGAATCGGGGTATATAAACCCCACAAATTTCTTCCATGTTTATTCTGATTCCAACTACGGGGCTGAGCATTACCTGTAACAGTTTAGGAGTAAAACACAGTAAGAAAAAGTCTTTATCTTCTCCTTCGAGCCGTGCTCTCTTCAGAAAACTTAGTAATTAGAATCTCCCGATAAGTTACAAGAAGAATCGGGGAGAAACCTCAAAGAATTTAATAAGCCTCTCAGAATCCTCCGAGCCACTAAAGAAGAACTCGGAGAGTAGTATAGAAGAAACTACTGCAAGTAACAGATCCGTTGCTGCCTCCTAACCAGAATCCCCGTCGACTCCGAACCACCCCAGGGCCATAGACGGAGGGGTTAACATATATATATATATATATATATATGTGTGTGTGTGTGTATCGGGTTGACCAGAAAAAGTAAGTTATTGTTTTTATCAACTATTATATTTACTATTGTCAAGTTTTGCAAATAAAACTTAAATAAAATATATATGTATATACGAGGTAGCGTCAAAAAGTTCGTGAACTTTTTAACAGCCGCCAAACGACTCAGTACTTGTGAGAGTATTTTTGTCTGCGCATGCGCGGATATGTGAGCAGACGTGTTTTATCGAGTGTCCAGTATTACCAATTGAATAAGTGGTTTTCGTTAAAGTGTCTTTAAAAAAAATGGTGTTTAGTGCATTCTTAACTAAATTACTGCGTGTTACTAATCAGTCATTAAAGAATATATTTCATTTATTGACTTTGTTCATTACTATATTATTTGATTAAACCAAGGCTAGTGCACGTGGCTTGCCTTGTTTGTTTTCCGAATCTATTAGAAAACGAGGTTTCATAAGGTTGAATATCTCTTGTTTGCCTTGTTTGGTTTTCGAATCTATTAAAAAAAGAGGTTTCATAAAGTTGAATTTCCTTTGTTTGCTTTGTTTGTTTTTCAAATCTATTAGAAAACGAGGTTTCATAAGGTTAATTTTCCATTGCTACGAGAATCAAGTAGGGTATGGTCACCCACCGTGGGAAAAATGAAAAAAAGGAAGGAAAAAAGTCGGTCGAATAGCGGACAGATAAGTTTTATTAATACTTTTTCTTTTACAGATCTTTCGTCGGTAGATTAATTAAGTATATATTCATTTAGTATAAATTTGTGTTACAAGAACCTGTTTCTGCGTTTCAAGAACATTTTGGCGGGCTTGCAATAAGCACGCGGTAGACCTACGTTGTAATTTATTAATTTCAAAATGCTCGGTTTTTTTTTAATAGCATGGCACCCCTCAAGTACTTGTAGTCGCTGTGATGGGAAATTTGCTGCTTACGCGTTTACAATGGCTAATAATAATGAACAGTTAGTTTGCAGGTGGTGCTCAAGCATGGAAGTGCTGAGTTAGAACGTGAGAGGGAGGCCAGAGTGAGGCTTGAAGAAAGGGTGATGCTCCTGACGGCAAAATTAGAATCCCTTGAGACTCCAGTTACGACCCCTCCTGCCTCAGTTTCTACTAATATTATAAATAGTACTAATAGCCCTCTCTCTTCCCCTAGTTCCCAACCCTTCGTTCGAGTGCGTAATGGAGCCCCATTGAGAAAACGTAAGACTTGTCTACCAGTAATAACAAACAATAAGTTTTCTGTTTTAGGTTTCGAAGATGCTGATGAACCGGAAACACGACTCGTTGGTGAGTCCATTGTTCGAGGGCAGCTCGAGGAATTTTGTGGGAGAAACCCTCGTCGTAGACGCCGTTACTGCTACCCTGGTGCAGGGTGGAGGATATAACAATCAGGTCATCCCATAAGTAATGTCGTTTTTTAGATCGGAATTTGAAGGACAAAAAAAGGCTCAACTGAAACTTTTTAATCTAATATATGTTTTCCATCGGAATCATTGACACTCTGCCAACGTCCTACAAGCTTTTCAATGCAATGTTTATAAAATTCACGAGGCTTTGAGGCAAAAAACGTACAAAGACTGGTGTGCAGGTCATCTAAAGAAGTATACTGTTTCTCGTCAAGATAGTTTTGCAGACTCCTGAAGAGATGATAATCTGAAGGCGCAAGGTCTGGAGAATATGGAGGATGTGGAAGTTTTTCCCACCCAAGCTCTTTAATTTTTGCGGAAGTGATCCGAGCGGTATGAGGACGTGTGTTGTCGTGGTGGAACACGATTCCTTTCCGATTAACCAAAGAAGGTCTCTTTTCTTTTAGTGCAGTGTTCAATCGATCCAGTTGTTGACAGTAGACTTGAGCGGTGATTGTTTGGTTGTGTGGTATGGTTTCAAAGTGTATTACACCAACTTTATCCCACCAAACACTAAGCAACACCTTCCGAGGGTGAAGATTTGGTTTTGGCTGTGGTGTCGCTGGTTCTCCGGCACAAACCCACTGTCGACGGCGCTTAACATTCTGGTACAGTATCCACTTTTCATCACCAGTCACTAAACGGTGCAAAAACGGATCTGGGAGTTCACGAGAATGAAGAGCTGTGTTAATGTTTACCAGCACCCTCAGATTGTCGACCGACAATTCATGTGGCACCCATTTTCCTAACTTAGGCACTTTCCCGAGTTGTTGCAAATGTCGATGGATGGTGGACGGGGATGAATTGAGTTTCTGGGCCAATTCTTCGACAGTTGTTGAACAGACTTCTTCAGTGCGGCTAACAGCAAGTCATCATCAAACTCAGCAGGGCGTCCAGAGCGTGCTGCATCTGTCAAACAGCAGTCACCATTCCTAAACTTTTGAAACCATCTTTGACATTTCCTCACATGCAAAATATCGTTGCCATAAACGTCCTGAATGTTTCGCGTTGCTTCAGTAGCACTATTCCCTTTTTTGATATGCTCTTCTGATACCGCCATGTTTATGAGGAGTTCACATAAAGCAAAACACACGGCTTCACTGGTCAAGGTCTGTAAAGTATGTAGCGAAACACGATAGATCTCCTCTTAGATATAACCTTCGGAAAATTTATGCTTAAACCGAGTAGGACTAGTTTAAACTTAATCTATCGTAAAATACGACATTACTTATGGGATGACCTGATAATAGTGTTGACCACTTTACAGACGGAACCTCCGAGGACACAAAGTATGTTATTCATGTCGGTACTAATAACGTTTTAAATTCTAGATCGGAAGAGCTGCTGGCTAGGTACATGGACTTACTAGAGCGACTAAAATAAAAACTAATAAGATTGTTTTAACAGGTATACTTCCTCGAATTATCCAACGTAACGAGTTCTACAGCAAGGTGACCTATATCAACAATAACCTAAAGTCTCTTTGCCAACAGGAAGGAGTGCATTTTGCGAATTTTTGGAACAGTTTCTACGGCAGGAGGGACTTGTTCCTCGGAGATGGACTTCATCTTAATGACGTTGGAGCAGCGCGTTTAGGAAGACTATTTCATAATACTGTCTCTTCTTTTCAGGCTACTGTAACTCGAATGGTCCCGGCGTAATTTCCTCAAATTTCCCCTGCGCTTGCGAAGGTGTTGCAATTACAAACAATTTGAAGGTTCTATCTATAAATGCTCGTAGCCTACGAAATAAAATAAACGAATTTTTTTCTTTAATTGCTTGTAAAGACTATGATTTAATTGCGATAAATGAATCGTGGCTTAGCACTGAAACACGTGATTTGTAGGGGAGTATCAAATTAGAGGTTATAGACTTTTTGTTAAAAACAGAATAGGTAGGCGAGGAGGCGATGTTTTGTTGTAAATCAAAGATAGTATTGCGAACGTTATAGAAGTAAAGGACAGAATTCCAGAATCGATAGATTCGACTATAGCAGAACTTAAATTGAACGATTTCAAACTTGTTGTTGCGGTTATATATAGGTCCCCTAATCATACAGCTGATACGGATGAAGCGTTATGCCGTGAACTAAAGAGAATAATAGGTAGTGAGCAGGCCGTAGTTGTGGGTGACTTTAATTGCGCCAACGTGAATTACGATACAATGCAGGGAGACGGAGAAGGTAATCTTTCAGTTAATTTTCTCGAGGAGAGCTTTCTTATTCAAAAGGTCGGGGAACCTACGAGGTTGGACCGTATTTTAGATTTAGTAATAATTACGAATGATAGGCTAATCACGGATCTTCAAGTAATAGAACCGTTAAGCAGTAGCGATCACAATATGATTGAGTTTGTCCTCTCAGTAAGTCACTCGAAACCAGCTAACTCGACTAAAATTCCTAAATTCCAGCACGCAGACTTTGGTAAATTTCGAAATGAATTGTCACACGTCAATTGGAAAAACGTAATGGGGATCTCCAACGCAAAACTAATGTGGGAATCGTTTGAAACAGTATTTACGACTATAAATGAGGAATGTGTACCGTACAAAATTAAGCGTGCGAAAGTAAACAACAAGCCCGTGTAGTTTATTTCTAGAGTAGGAGACATTATAAAGAGTAGAGATAGGGCTTATAGGCTACATAAGTGCGAGAAAGACAATTTGTGGTTACGAAACAACTACATATCTCTAAGGCGTGAAGCGAAAAGTGTAATAAAAGAGTCCACGCGAATTTGAAATCTACATAGCTCGTGACGGTAAAGAAAACCCCAAGCGATTCATTCAATACGTCAACAATAGAAATCCAATAAAAAGTGTCTTGGGGCCGTCGAAAAATGTTAACGGATAGCTAGTTTCTGAAAAGAAGGAAATGGCTACATTGCTAAATGAGTTTTTTATGTCAGTTTTTACTATAGAAGATGTAACGAATATCCCTACGATCATAGACATAATACCTTTTGATAATGGTAATATTATGGATAATATTGTAGTTAGTGAAAGGGAGGTAATGCGCTATATTGCTAAAATGAAAATGCGTAAATCACCCGGGCCGGATTCCATATATCCCATACAACTAAAAGAATTGAAAGAAAACATTGTTTTGCCGCTAACAAAGATTTTTAATGCGTCTATTTCTGAGGGGTGCGTACCAGATAATTTCAAGTTAGCAAATGTAACACCTATCTTTAAGAAAGGCAATAAAGGTTCGGCGGGAAATTATAGACCAATCAGTTTAACGTCTGTTATCGGTAAGCTACTGGAATCAATAATTAGGGATCGTATAGTCGAACACTTAGAATTGCATAACTTGGTTAGAATTACGCAGCACGGTTTTAGGCGAAACAAATCTTGCTTAACTAATCTTTTAAAAATTTTTCAAAGCGTGGTTGAAGTTTACGATAGTCATCGGGCGGTTGATGTAGTGTATTTAGATTTTTAAAAAGCGTTTGATACCGTAACGCACAAAAGACTCATTGAAAAAACTAAGGCTCATGGAATCAGGAGTGTAGTAATAAATTGGATAGAAGCGTGGTTGCGAGGTAGGAAACAGAGGGTGGTCGTTGATGGAGTGGAGTCGTCTTGGGCTAATGTAGCGAGGGGCGTTCCTCAGGGTTCTGTATTGGGCCACTTGCTTTTTCTTATATATATTAACGATTTAGATGTCGGCCTAGTCACTACAGTTTCAAAGTTTGCGGATGCTACGAAGCTGGGTGGTAGGGCAATTAATGACGAAGGTAGAGGTAAAATCCTGGAAGATCTGAATAAAATCGTTGATTGGTCAGTCACATGGCAAATGAGATTTAACGTCGATAAGTGCAAAATTTTACATATAGGTTCGCGTAACGGTAATTTTGCGTATATTATGTCATGGAAGGAGTTAGCAAGCGTAGAGCAGGAAAAAGATTTAGGAGTTATAGTCACTGGTGATTTAAAAGTAGCGAAACAAAGTACAGCAGCGATCAATAAAGCGAACAAAGTGCTAGGTTTTATAGCTGGGAATTTTTAGTACAAATCGCGTGATATTATTGTTCCTCTTTATAAATCATTAGTTAGACCCCATTTTGAGTACGCGATCCAATTTTGGGATCCACATATGCAAAAAGATATAGACAAAATCGAAAGAGTTCAAAGACGAGCAACTAAGATGATTCCGTCGCTTAGGGCAAAGTCGTACGAGGATAGGCTTAAAGAGTTAAAATTGACTACACTCGAGACTAGGAGGCTAAGGGGTGATCTAATCCAGGTTTTCAAAATTATGAATGGGTTCGATAACGTAGATCGAGATAGCTTTTTCAAAATATCTCAATATAATAGGACTAGAAATAACGGGTGTAAGTTAACAAGTCGAAGGTTCGAGACAGCATTTGCCAAAAACTTTTTTACGCATAGAATAGTAAATAGGTGGAATAGTTTATCGGTAGAAGTAATTAGTAGCACGTCTATAAACATGTTTAAAAATCAATTAGACTCATATGTTGATAGATTGGGTATAGTTTTAGGTAGTAAAATTAAGGCTTTGTGGTTCGGAACCCACGTAAAATTGTAGGTCCTCTCCGCCACCACGGAGGACATGTACAATACACAATTACGAACACAGTTAGGTAGACCAGACATGAGTGGATCCTAGGGTCTTTGTTGGTCTGAAGCATTATAACATTATAACAAGGTGTGGGCAGAGTCTCGTTCTGGCGGGGGTATTCAGTCAGTGTGCAGAGAGCGTGGAAAGCACTACTGTCTGTTCGGTTCGGCGAATTTTGTTGTTTTCATAACTCAGCGCTCCAGGATGTCGCAATTTGAGGAGCAAGTGAACATTAAGTTTTGTGTACGACTGGGCAAGACATTCTCACAAACCTACGACATGATCAGAGAAGCCTACGGGGACGAGACCATATGTCAGAATGCAGTGTACAAATGGTTTAGGCGTTTCAAGAACGGCCGACAGTCACTGGAGGGAAGGCCAGCGGTAGCTCTTAATGAGGAGATCATTGTCCGTGTTTGCGAGATCATCCGACAGGACCATAGACGAACTATGGACGAAGTCGCCAAAGTTGTTGGTGTGTCACATGGCACGTGCCATTAAATTCTGCACGATTACCTTAACATGCATCGTGTGTGTGGCCACCTTGTCCAACGAAATCTCACAGAGGATTAGCGTGAAGAACGGTCCCTCGTTAGCGGGGACATGATTGACAGAGACGATAGTGATCCAGGTTTTCTGAACAGGGTCAACACAGGCGATGAAACGTGGGGCTACCTTTTCGATCCACAAACCAAACGTCAAGCCTCGTACTGGAAGTCACCTTCATCACGCAGAAAGCAGACGTTTCGAGCAGACCGCTCAAAAGGGAAGGTGATGCTGGAGGTGTTCTTCGATATCCAGGTGGTCGTTCACCAGGAGTTCATACCGGAAGGACGTAACGTCAACCAGACCATGTACAGAGACATCCTTCGCCGTCTGCGAGAAGCTATTCACCGTAAACGCCCGCATCTTTGGGAATCTGGAAACTGGTTGCTCCATCATGAGATTTGCACCAACTCATCTGTTTCTTTTGGTACAGGAGTATCTGACCAAGAATGCCATCACTCTGGTTCCACAACCTCCCTACTCTCCAGATCTCGCCCCTGCCGACTACTACCTGTTCCCAAGAATGAAAGCCCTCTTGAAGGGATGCAAGTTCCAGTCAGCAGATGAGGTGAAAGAGGCTACGACGGAGGCACTTAGGGAGGTCACAGGAAAAGGCCTGCAGGAGTGCTTCCAGCAATGGTACAGCCGCTGGCAGAAATGTGTGACAGCGGAAAGGAACTATGTCGAAGGCGGTGTGCAGTAAAACAAGCAAAAAGTTCGCGAAGTTTTTGACTAACTCGTATAACTAACGAAAATTGTGTGAAGCATTTTAAATAAGTTAATTTCTGTTAATAACTTGGCAATTGAAAGCAAAGAAAGTACCGCACTGTACGACACTAAAGGGCTAAGTTTACCGTATTACGGATGCCATTGTTGGATTATTGTTACCTGGTGATAACCGTTAAAATTTCCCATTTTATATAAAAGGGCCACAGCTGAACATTTATCGGTAATTAGCTGTTTATATCAGAAAATTAGTGTAATTATTGCAATTATGTAACTACTAAAATATAAAGTTTTTACGAACAAAATGAATAAACTGAAAATATCCTTTCTTGGAAACCCGTGAAATAAATTTTAAACTAATGTACTGTATGTTATATAATGAACAATGCTTTTCTGAACTTTTTAACTGGATGCCTCCTCCTTTCACCCTTTTGGTGTTTTGTACGTAATTGTACGTGGCAGATACGATTAGATTACGTTACGTAGGTGCAAAATGAACACTGAAGGGGTTCAGGAGAGCCAGCAGTACCGGACTCTCGACACATTCTTATTCCTTTTCCGTCGAACTCCGTAACGCAAGGGTTAATCGTATTCAGTCTTTCATCTACTCAACCGCTGAATTCTGTAACAACCTTCTTCAATCCATCTTTTACCCTGTCTATGACCTCCAATCTTTCAAATGCAGAGTGTCGAGGCATCTCGAAAACTTTGGTTCTTAATTTCGGTTATCATCTCTTTCTCTGGAGAAGGGGTGTTTTTGAGGGTGTTCGCCGTTGGCCCCCCTCCTTCCTGCATAAATATTTGTTGATCAGTTGAAAGTTTTTTGTCCAGTTGTAGAAGCAACCATATTATGTTGCATTCGGTATGTAAAAGAATTAAGATTTTAGTTTTAACAACAAATTCTGTATTACATATTAACTGTTATATATACATGGTGGCCCATGAGTCCCAGTCGGTTATAATTAAAGCGAAAATGCAAAAAAATAAAAAGTAAAAAGTTTCTAATAAGTTCAGAAATATTTATTGATTGTTTTATTTAAAAAAAAATTAATTTCTTTTTATTTTTATTTTTATTTTATTATTTTTTTTAATCGTCTGGGTGGATTTTCGTTTTAATTATAAGAGAGTGGGATTTATGGCCCACCCTATACAGTATATGTTCGTAGTACAGGGTGGTCCAAAAGTCCCTATGTATTTTGCTGAAATTATATATTTTCGGATAAAACTGAAATAACATAATTAAATATATATTTATTTATCAAACTTAGGTCTAAGATTCGACGTGAGCACCATCGGTATCTGCAAATCTCAAATCTGTCCACACATTCTCAAGCATCTCTGCGGTTATTTTAGCGACTGTTGCGACGATGCGAGTTCGCAGATTCTTCAGGTCTGTAACTCTTGTTTTGTAAACCTCAGACCTTATAAAGCCCCACGCAAAGAAGTCTAATGGTGTTAAACCCGATTATTACCTCTTCCCATGTCTCTCATTCCTCCTACCCTATCAACTACTTCTGTCAATTGCTTTTGCTTCTTTCGTTTTTATCTTCCCCTCCTAATACATTCTCTTTTACATAAGAACTGACTCACTTATCTACGCACGCATTTAATTTTTAATAAAACTTCTTCTATAAATACTCAAAAATATATTAACAGCTTCCGAAAATGCTCGTGTATATCAATAATCTTGTTTCTCTTTTAAATAATACACCAAAAACGACGATATTACAAAATCAAACAGTCTTCATGAAATAGCAAAATAGCTGAAATTAATCATCATAATGTAGAGAAATACAACACTGATTTTTAAGTGTTAATATCGAATCACGATATGACAAAAAGTATTGCATCACGAATGATCCCAAAATTCGAAGGACACTGTAATTCGGCGTGTCACATTACGATTCGAATAGCATCTAATTTTAAACTGTGATTTGAACCCAGCCATTAATAATAATATACAGGGTGTTTCAGGTCGATCCTAGAAATTCAATATTGTAATTAAATGTAATATTCTAATGTAATTAAATGTAATTATAATTAAATTGTAATTAAATGTAATTATAATTAAATTGTAATTAAATGTAATTATAATTAAATTGTAATTAAATGTAATTATAATTAAATTGTAATTAAATGTAATTATAATTAAATTGTAATTAAATGTAATTATAATTAAATTGTAATTAAATGTAATTATAATTAAATTGTAATTAAATGTAATTATAATTAAATTGTAATTAAATGTATTAAATAATAATTTATAATATATCTAGGGTAGACCTGAATCACCCTGTATATTAATATATACGTAAAAATTAATAATTCTAACATTCATTTTTACATATAAAGTTCAAAATCGCGTGACACTCTAACTGTATATGAAATGCAAGTTTGGAAAAAAAAATTATTTTCTTTCTATTTTATTTTTGCTAAGTAATTCCTGAATTATTTCTTTTTTAAATTACTTAATAATTTTTTAGATTAAGCTTAATCATGTAATCGTGTTAAATTCAGCAATGTTCATTTTTTTATACATTCTCTCTTAGTTGTAAAAGATGAAATCATAACTTGTCAAGACTCTAAATTAACATTTAATTTTAAATTTTAAGTATTTAATTTTGGCTCATATGCATGTTGTTTTAATCCATAATAAAATGTATATTTCAATTTCCATTTTTAGTTAACTCAGCAAATCATGATAACATCAGATCTGTCAATATGCTATTTAAAAGAAAAATATGACTTCATCTTCAAATATCTTGCTTATCTGCCAATATGCTGTTACAGCCTATTGAGAATGAAACACAAAATAAATATTAATGATGTCACCAAATTAATTATCAGTACATAAACTGTTGTAATTTTTCAAATTATCATTGTGATTATTCTGATTTGACTTGGAGGCTGAAGTATTAGCTATAAAATTTTAGAAGCAGTAAAATTAAGTCAGAGGATCTCTTTGTCTTCTCCTTTGAGCCCTGCTTTCTCCAGACAACTAAGTTTTAAGATAGAAAAAATAATTTCCCGATACGCTACAAGAAGAATCGGGGAACCGTCAGATAATTTAGTAAGTTTTCACAGAATCCTCCGATCCACTACAAGAAGAAATCGAAGTGCAGTATAAAAGAAAATACTGCGATTCCCTACACGGCACCAGGTACCCCAGAGTGAGAAAACCGTTGCTGCTACCTAACCAGAACCCCAGTCACCCTCGAGCCACCCAAGGCCATAGACTGAGGGTTAACATATATATTACAGGATAACTGCCCTGTTCATACTGTCAGGATCATCAGACGGTACTTTCAGGAACAACGAGATGTTGAGCTGCTGAACTGGCCCACCAAAGGATGTAACCTAAACCTCATTGAAAATGTGTGGGCAAATGTGGTTAATGCTTGGAAACCTGGGCAGGAGCCGACATCTCGGCACCTGCTGAAACACACCATGGCAGAGTTAGAACTTTTCCGCACGAACCCACAACTCATCTACAATCATGTGGCATTTGTTCCAAATAGGCTACGAGAGGTCATTAATAATAATGGAGGATGGACCAAGTATTGAGTAATTGTGTATAATAATGTTATGGTTGTGATGTAGTTAATATATATTTATTTACTTGAACAATTATCACTTCCTTATAATTTGAACATTATGTTTTGTATGTTCTTAAGAAAATCCCTAAATTTACTTGATTCATGTTTATTTTTGTAATAAAAAATTGAACAATGTTATCATTATCTCTCCATGGATAGACCTTTTTCTGGATAATAATTTTTTGATGATGCATGGACTTTAAACAGAAATGTTATTGCCTGGAGGAAAAGTCGATACTACAACTTATCTTACATTTTAACTATAACATGGCCACATCAAAATCCTATGATTGAAAGATTTTAAGGTATCCCACGTTTGTGAAATAACCTAAGTACTGTATTCCCTAAATTTAGGAATAATGCATGAATAAAATACATAGTCGTCGTAGCATTACCACCAAAACTACAGTGAACAATATATTTATTCTGTCATTGGTTTTCAAATAATATAAGTATTACCATGACAACACCTGAGAAGGGGAGGTGGAGAGGGAGGAAGTAAGGGTGGGGGACTCAGGTTTAAGAGGGACTGCGTTGTTTTCACATCTCGGAGAGGGTGGAGCGGAACTATTGTAGGGGAGTGAACATTCATCACCATCTATGCTATGGCTTGTAGGAAATAAAACAGAAATATAATTATTTCAACAAAATAAATAGGAACTTTTGCACCGTCCTGTATATTTCGTATTCATATAGCCTTCATTTTTAATCTATATCTTTTAATTTAGATTTTGGTTATAAAGTACTTTGTTATTGGTTTCAGTACCATGAAAAATCATTTGAATATTAAACTTGTAAAATGAAAGCGTTTCATAAATTCAAAACATTTATTTGCAATATTGGCTAACTTCATATACTTAAAGCTTTAAAGCTGAATTGCAACACCGACTTCAGGGAAGATGTACAGTTGCCCGCATATGTAATGTTCCTCGCCTTATACAGTAATAAGATTCCATTATGATTATTGCAAGTCTATGGAACGGGGCAGGGACAATTCGACGTGACCGACTCGATGCGACCCAACTCGATGTGGCCGACTCGATGTCAGGACAACTCGATGTCAAGCCAAGTCGATGCCAGGCCAAGTCGATGCCAGGCCAAGTCGATGCCAGGCCAAGTCGATGCCAGGCCAAGTCGAAGCATATTGTGCTTTATCTTTTAAGGGTATTTTAAGAAGAAAAAGTAAAGCATAAAAAATAATTAAGGCATACATAGGGAGCTATTGAAGAATAGGGACCCCAGCCTTCTTTAGTTAGCTTTATAAGGCTAACTAACGAAAATATCATGACCTAACCTAACCAAGCGTCAAGGGCGTACAGTTAACCTAACGATTGGTTAGGTTAGGTCGTGATATTTTCGTTAGTTAGCCTTATAAGCCTAACTAAAGAGGGCTGGGGTCTCTATTCTTCAATAGCTCCAAGCATAGTTCCTATGTTTCCAGACTTTTGACTCACCCTGTATATATATTTTTATTTATTTATTCATTTTTATATATAATGTTTTATTTTTAATGTATGATAGGAAATAACGTCTTCTCACTATAAACTATAATTTAAATTCTTGGCTTCAGACTCGACTACAACATTGTTTGGCATCGACTTGGCTTGACATCGAGTTGTCCTGACATCGAGTCGGCCACATCGAGTTGGGTCGCATCGAGTCGGCCACATCGAATCGTACCCAACCCCTATGGAACAGATACCACAATACAACTTTTTATATACTAGTGAACTTGAACCAAAAATAGACATTACACAACTATCCTCCACATTCCCTCATTCCCCTTCTCCACCCACCAGTCTCGCGTATATTAAATCATTATGTAACACTACTAATAAAGCTGTTTGTAGAGTTCATGTGCAGCTTCAAACCTTTACTAACTTACGAATCTACACGATTATATATATATATATGTATTGACATTGAGCGAGAAAAAGATTGAAACAGTGAGAGAGAGCGAGGTAGAGGGGCAGAGAGAGTTAGCGGGAAATGGCTTATCGATTGATACACGAAGAACTTGTTAACAGTTTCGATCTGAATAACAGCAACTGAATATCAAAATCACATAAGAATAATCCACGGTTATACTGGCATAAACATAGGATCACCTGGAGATCAGGGCCCCCAGCTTTCGTTAGTTAGCCTTATAAGGCTAACTAACGAAAATATCACGACTTAACCTAACCAATCGTTAGGTCAACTGTACGCCCTTGACGAATGGTTAGGTTAAGTCATGATATTTCGTTAGTTAGCCTTATAAGGCTAATTGAAGAAGGGTGGGAGCCCTGATCTTCAGATGATCTTAAATATATTTATATATACTTATAAACTCATATAATATTATACTAATGTTTGTGAAATGACGTTGATGGGCCAAACCTTGGTGTTGATATGGTTACTTGCTCTCGCCGTCCAGGAGAGACTACATATGGGCGTGTCAGTGGAAACCGTAAGATGACGGTTGCATGAAGCAGGACGTCACCACCGGTTTGTGGCTGATGCCTATTACATTAATAGTGTTTTCCAACGTAAATGAATCTCTCGGTAAGATAGATTTGAAGCTCTCCACACTGAAACCTATTCATGCTAAATGGATTATCTCTGCATGGGATAACCTACACAAAATGAGGGAGACCATTCGGAAGGGTTGGGAAATTAGCGGCATTCATGACATTCTTCTTATACAGTAATAATACAGTATAATTTTAAATATTTTTACTGCTTTTACTTTACAATGTTTTATTACAATATACTGAATTTCCTTTTGAAATAAAGTATTTTAATGATCTAAGTTTTATTTTCTTACTATCTTCCAAAGATTAGTTTAAATTGTAAAATTTTCGCCTGCTCGATATTTTCGTGTAAACTATAGCTTACGCGAAAAACGCGAAAATTTCCTGCAGGCGAACATTTCGCATTCACTAGTATGTAAAACGTTCAGATCACCTGAAGATCAGGGCCCCCAGCCTTCTTTAGTTAGCTTTATAAGGCTAACTAACGAAAATATCACGACCTAACCTAACCAGTCGTCAAGGGCGTACAGTTGACCTAGCGATTGGTTAGGTTAGGTCGTGATATTTTCGCTAGTTTGCCTTATGAGGCTAACTAGAGAAGGCTGGTGGCCCTGATCTTCAGGTGATCCAAAAGTTCTATTATAGTAGCTGTTCATATAGATTTGCAGTAATCATAATGGAACCTTATTACTGTATAAGAGTAGTAAACCGCATGGAGTTCAACGCTGTTCACGATCATATTAATTGTTTATCGTTATGAACAAGGACATTACATTATAATTACCTGTATGTCAATGACTGCACATTCCATTGTCCTTTAGATATATATGTCTGTGTTATACATGTATGTTGTTGGACTCGGTTGCTCCTCCCCAGTTGGGGTACCTTGACTAACACTACGGCGTTGCCACATGTACGGAGTCGCCTGTGAGGCGAGGAACATTATATATGCGGGCAACTGTACAATTACAGTACCGACGATGTAAATAGCAACATTGACCGAAAAAAATTAAGTCTAAAATTCAAATTTTGTATATTTGCTGATTCTCAAGAATTAAAATATTCCATTTCGTTCTGAAAAACATCCTTTTTAAAGCTGGTTTTTCCGCTGCTCCGAACATTGATGTTACCAATTTTAAATTATTAAAGGTTAGAATAATTTTAAAGGAGAAATGCACGAAATAAATTTTCGAAAATATGAATAACTGTAAAGAGGATTCATACAATTAGTAGTAACCTTTTATTAAAAAAAAAAAAATGAGCTAGATGTACAATTAAGTTACATTTCATATAATGTGCAATATTCAATATTAAAGTGTTTTTTGGTTTGTTTGTTTGCCATCTTGTTTCGTAGGAAAGCTCTTCGCATCACCTGAAGATCAGGGCCCCAGCCTTTATTAGTTAGCCTGATAAGGCTAACTAACGAAAATATCACGAATTAACCTAACCAATCGTCAAGGGCGTACAGTTGACCTAACGACTAGTTAGGTTAAGTCATGATATTTTCGTTAGTTAGCCTTATAAGGCTAACTAACGAAGGCTTGGGGCCCTGACCTTCAGGTGATCCGGCTCTTATAGTATGGGGACTACCCATGCTATTTCTGTGTAACCCGCAAACACACACACACACATTGTACACTGTCGGAGGTGTTCATGACAGCAATGAGAAGCTGATTCTTCTTGAATTCTTCTTGGTACAATAGAGTATCATATAATTTATATAAAAGTATGGTAAAATAATGTTGCGATGAAACGAGACAAATCTTATTTTATTCAATATATAAATGAAAAAGTTTATATGCATGGTGTACATTACTTTAATGTCACGTAGTGATTTACCGTATCTTTTATTTTACACGTTCCTCTAATGAGTGACTACGTACACGAAAATACATGTACCCACGATGTGAAAGAACGCCAAAGCTTTTCTGTGCACCATACTTTTGCTTATTTGTCTATAACTCTTCTTTCGCTGACTTTTTGAACGGTACAGAACAAGCTTGAAAGTCATTGCGAATAATAATTAAAACACAACCTAATGAAATTGGTAACTCTCTATTATGTTTAAAGGCAAATATCTGAAACGCTTTATAACTGAAATTCTAATAAAGCAATATGTATACAGCTTTTTATCTTTATCATAATTTCCAACTGACATATTGGACCACCACATTTTATAAGCCAAAACAGTTATAATAGTTCACATAATTTATTTTTATATTTTAAACATAGCACAAAGAGGAGAGATGGGGAAAGAACATGGGGTTAGAAAGGTCGTGAATTTACTACTTAAACTTGGCAAAGGAGGTTCAGCGTTTGGATTTACAATGTGGGACGTCAGTTCTCTTTATTATTTAAAGGTAATTGCGAAAGCATGTATTTATCTATTCTGTAAGTTAAAGCATATTTGCACCTTAATTTTGACGAAACAGTTCATAAAGTATTTATTATATACTACTTATTATTCCCCCTCCATTTAGTATGTATTAATGTTGGTGGTGTTTTCCATCAAATTACGAGTACTGTATACTGCATATTATTCTGCGATTACTGACAATTTCAATACATTCCTAGACTTCTCATCGAAGAACTTTTTCCGCAACTGTACTTGAGACTGCAATTGTTCTCGAAAATGAATTTTATATACAAGAAACATTTTTTAAAAAGAATTTTTGAAACATTTCATGAAAATAAGCTATAGGTTTTGCTTCTTTAATTTTACAACAGAGGCGATATGTCGAGGCGAATGTCGCGTTCTTGTATGGCGAATTTTAAAAACACAAACAACATCACTTCAAACTACGATAGACTTGTAGGAATATCCTAATTTTCAGTTCAAATTCTGGCAGAGTTATTCATTGAAACGTACAAGTTTTCCAAACTAGCCGCGTGGGAATGGAGTACCTCATTTCAGTCATGTCGTGGTTAATCGTTCATTATTCATTTTTGCAATCAATAAATGTTTATATTTTCATTTTATCAGACAATAAACATTTTAAGGGAGCTTCTTCTCCAATGTGGTTAATTAATTTTAAATTTGCTAATTATGCTAAAATGATTTTAAAACTACAGAAATATTTTTTTCTGTAAAACTTTCCGTTATTCCAAGACGATTATAAGTGAAAATATATTTAAAAGAGTTTAAGATTTAGGTTTGAAATGAGAATTACCCGAATGAAACTCAATTCAACTTAGGCTTTAATCTACTAAAACTTCTACTGACATCTACTGAATAACTGCAAAATAACAAACATAAAAATTACTTAGTACCATTATACTAAACAGAGTCAACTATATGAATTGCTTTAAGATTAAGTTTAACGATAGTTAACTTAGAAAGTTAACTTAGTAATTTAAGGCAAAGATAAGTTACTAATTTATATACACCTCTTTAAATTACAATACGTACCGAGAAGACAACTATTATTAAAGGTTGCTTTTATCCAAGACCATTATCCATGATTGACTCCGATATATTATTTATGTTTTCTTTATCTTTTATCAATCTTTACGTTATATAGTATTTTAGGTGCTCTTCCAATATGTGCTCTACCGCCAAACTGTGATCTACCATATTCCAATACGTGCTCTACCGTGAAACTAGCCTTATAAGGCTAACTAACGAAAATATCATGACTTAACCTAACCAATCGTTAGGTCAACTATACGCCCTTGACGACTGGTTAGGTTAAGTCGTGATATTTTCGTTAGTTAGCCTGGAATATGGAATATTAGTTGGAATATGGTAGATCACAGTTTCGCGGTAGAGCACATATTGGAAGAGCACCGTATTTTATGGAATACCTATACCTGGAGAAAATATAATACTATAGTAACATATAAGGTACACAAAATAATAATGCTATATACAAAAATTGGTGCTACTGTAGTATGCGGTCTACCTACGATTCGTTAGGTTTAATCATGATATTTTCGTTAAAACTAACGAAAATATCATGACTAAACCTAACCAATCGTCAAGGGCGATTGACAATGGGATGTAAACAAACAATTAGTAAACAAGATAAGAAGCTATAATTAAAAGGTAGACCGCCGAATCGTAGGTAGACCGCCGAATCGTAGGTAGACCGCATACTACAGTAGCACCCAAAAATTATAACATTCTTCCCCCCTAAAAAAAAGAAACTAAATTTAAATTTTAAAATTACATAATTAAGAAATTCAATTTTCTTGAGAATAGTCGTAGCGTTCCACAGGCCTTCTTATTCGCGTCGAGCGCCGAGGTACAGGTTCAGGAGAGGGCTCTTGATTTTGAATAGTGCCTTTATTGGATTGCACGGGCGGTTCGATAACAGGGTCCGGATTCTGTATCGTGTCGTCTTGAGGAGCACGTACATTTTCAGTCTGTGGATCAGATCTCGTCTCGACACTATTAGGGGCGTCTCCAACGGGTGCCAAGTCTCTAATTGCGACGGTATCTTCTCGTCCGCTTGGATAAAGAATGTGGGCATATTGCGGGTTTGATTCCAACAGTTCGACCTCCTGCACTAAGGGTTCGTCTTTATTTCTCACGTGACGTCTTAAGAAGACTTTACCAGGCGAAGTAAGCCAAGTAGGCATGCTCATCCCAGTGGCTGTTTTTCGTGGAAATGCAAACAACCGTTCATGAGGAGTGGAGTTTGTTGAGGTGCATAATAGTGATCGTACCGAATGAAGAGCGTCTGGCAATACTAATTCCCAAGCTTGATTAGGTAAACATTTTGATTCCAAGGCCAAAGTCACCGTCTTCCAAACGATTCCAACATAACGCTCACACTGTCCATTTCCCGTAGGGTGATAAGGAGTGGAGCGGCTAGTAGGGACACCCCTTTTATGAAAGAATGACTTAAGTTCTGAAGACATAAAAGAGGTGCCTCTATCAGAGTGCACGTAACCAGGTAAGCCGAAGATAGAAAAGAGAGTGGTAAGACACGAAATTACTGTAGACGACGAAATATCCTTGCAGGGGAAGGCAAAGGGAAAGCGAGAGTATTCGTCGACCACTATTAAAAGATATTTATTACTAGAAGAAGATGGCAAAGGGCCTTTAAAGTCAATGCTTATGCAGTCGAATGGACGCATGGAACGAATAAGCTCTTGTTGCGTAGGTCGGTAAAATTGCGGTTTCAGTCTTTGGCAGATATGGCACCCAGAAACAATGCGCTTTACATCATCTACGGAATATGGAAGGTTTCGAACGCAAATAAAATGCATCATGCGAGTAACCCCTGGATGACAGAGAGACTTATGAAGTTCTATTAGGTCATTTTGGGACGCCGCAGAACAAAATTCTCGAGACAAGGCGTCGGCGGCAGCATTAAGGGCTCCGGGGCGGTGTACTACTTCGTAAGAATACGGCATTAGCTCAAGCCTCCATCTAGCTATCTTTTCGTTTTTAATTTTGCTCTTTTGGCGCACATCAAACATGTAGGACACTGATTTTTGGTCAGTAATTAAGGTGAAGCGTTTTCCTATTAGAAAGTGGCGCCATTTTCTGACAGCTTCTACGATAGCGTACGCCTCGTTTTCCACGGCACAATGGCTCTTCTCGGCATGATTTAGTGACCTGGAAAAGAAGGCTACCGGTCTACCGTTTTGGTTGAGAGTGGCTTCAATTGCTGCTTCCGATGCGTCAGTTTCCACTGTGAATGGCTGGCTTTCATCCACTTTAGCTTTAACGGAGTTAACAATAGCGGTCTTTAAATCGGCGATAGCGTTCACTGCCTCTTCGGAAAGAGGGAACTGGGCATCAATTAAAGGGCGTATTCTTTGAGAAAATCGAGGCACCCATCGAGAGTAATAAGCGAAAAGACCCGTCAAGCGAGAAAGAGACTGTTTAGAATTTGGTATTGGCATCTCTTTTAGCGGAGCGAGTCGAGACGGATCAGGGCGGAGCTCATTATGACTTATCTGGTATCCTAAAATACAAATAAAATTAGTTGAAAAAGTGCATTTCTTTTTATTTAAGGTCATCTTAAATTTTTTCGCCCGCAAATCGTGACATCATCAAGATAAGCATATGTTCCTTCGAGCTCATTTTGGCGAATAAAGTTGTCCAATGTCCATGATTCTTTGGAAACAAGCTACGCCGTTCGTAAGCCCAAAACTTAAACGCTTAAATTGGAATAACCGGCCGCCCGCCTCGAAGGCAGTATAAGCCTTATCATCTGGATGCAAGGGAACACAATGATAGGCGCTTCGTAAATCTATCGTACTGAATATCTTGTAAGTAGAGATTTTATTAACTAGGTCATCTAAGTTTTGCAATGGATAGGCATCCAGATACGTGAATTTATTAATGGTTTCTGAATAGTCTACCACTAACCTCCTTTTTGCTTGATTGTTGACAACGTGAACTTGCGCACGCCACGGAGAGTCGCTCGGCTCGATGATATCTTCCTTCAGCATGCGATTGACTTCTGAACGAATGAATTCGGCGTCGGAAGCTTTAAACCTACGTGATTTCGTAATTACAGGACGACAATCGGGAGATAGGTTTGAGAACACTCGCGGTGGTTCAATAGCCAATGAGGCTAGAGAGCAGACTTCAAGATCTGGCTGAGGTCCCCCAAAGTTCATCTTTACAAAAGAATGTTTGCTAAGAAACGGTATTCCCAGAATTATGTCAGTACAACAATCAGGTAGAACTAAGAATCTAATTTTCTTGTAGGCGCGTTGTTTTATGTGAATGTCTAATTCGCAACATTCGCTGATGGGGGACGTTAGGTTAACTGAAGCCATAGATATGGTGCCATTATAAGACATAACCGGTAGACGAAGTCCGCGTACGACAGATCTTGAAATAAAGTTTTCTGAGCTGCCCGTATCTAAAAGAGCCTTTAAGTAAGTACCTTTAACGTGTAAGTCTACTATTGATTCTTTTAGAGTTGAAGGCACACAAGCTAATGTTGCAGACGGGATAGAGGCGCTTACTGGATCTTTTGAGGACCTGCATACTTTTGAAAAAATGGCCTTTCTTCTTACATTTGTAGCAAGTAACTTCACGGGCCGGGCACTGTGAGCGATCGTGGCGAACAGAATTGCCACAGTAATAGCACAGTTGACGTTTGCGAGTGGCTGCTGCGCAAGAGTCCTGCTCTTCAGCTTTTTCCCCACTAGACGGGCCTGCTTCAGGATTTCGAGAACCCCCAACATGCGATTCGACCGAAGCTACTGGGCGGTTCTCGATTTGGGAAGCTGAATCGTAAGTTTGAGAGTCCATCGCGATCTCTAGGGCACGCGCTTGATCCACGGCGGATGATAAGGTGAGCGTCTTGTTTTCGAGTAGTCTTGTTCGTATACGTGCTGAAGAAATTCCCGTTATGAAAGAATCTCGGATATATTCGTCCCTATAGGTATCGGCTGTAACGTTCTTGAAGTTACAATCAAGGCTAAGTTTCTGAAGAGAACGGACGTATTCATCAATAGATTCCGTGGACACTTGTTTTCGCGTAGCGAGCTTATGTCGCGCAACGACCTCATTAGCTGGCTGAATAAAGGCGTTTTTAAGAGCGGTTAAGGCCTCGTCGTACGTAGGACTTTCTGAAATGATCTCGAAGTTTTCTGGGGAGACTGAATTTGCGAGAAGTCCCAGAAACGAGTCGCTATCCGCTTCGAGTGACGCCTTATAACGCGTAAAAACGAACAGCCAATGTTTGAATGTGCGTGAAGCTTCAGGTGAAGTAGGTAGCACATCAAGTCGCTCTGGTCGAAGTCCACGTTCCATGATGACTGCTGAGTATTTTAGTAGATTAAATTGAAATGAGAATTACCCAAATGAAACTCAATTCAACTTAGGCTTTAATCTACTAAAACTTCTACTGACATCTACTGAATAACTGCAAAATAACAAACATAAAAATTACTTAGTACCATTATACTAAACAGAGTCAACTATATGAATTGCTTTAAGATTAAGTTTAACGATAGTTAACTTAGAAAGTTAACTTAGTAATTTAAGGCAAAGATAAGTTACTAATTTATATACACCTCTTTAAATTACAATACGTACCGAGAAGACAACTATTATTAAAGGTTGCTTTTATCCAAGACCATTATCCATGATTGACTCTGATATATTATTTATGTTTTCTTTATCTTTTAGCAATCTTTACATTATATATTATTTTATGGAATACCTATACCTGAAGAAAATATAATACTATAGTAACATATAAGGTACACAAAATAATAATGCTATATACAAAAATTATAACAAGGTTGTTTTCGTTTTTCTTATTAATATTGTGCTCTGATTTACAAATATCATCTTGAAACCAAGTATAATTAAGACAAATATGTTCGTTTCTCTCTTTCGCAGAATGAACAAAAAGTATGATAATGAATCTCAAAGGAAGAAAGACCTCCAAATTTAAAAACAAGGGGGAAATTTTTAGCTTTAGAAACTACCTTCCTTTATCACTTTTTCTTTCAATAGAATTGTAATCACGTTCTGAGTAAAATTATGTATGAAACACTCTGCTAATTAAGTTACCTTAATACTAATATACTGTTTCTTACCAAAGTGAATTGCTCATTCAAAAAACAATGACAGACTTCACTGAGGAAGAATTACTTTAAAAATAAAGGTAAATTTTTCCTTCTGTATCGTGGATTCGCATGAAAACAGACTCTGCTCGGATGAAAATTTAGAAGTATGGCCGTGCAGTGTTTTCTAGTTCACATTGCAATTGCTATTCTTAATATCATCTTCCTATAAACTATGTGGGGAAGGATGTGGTGACCCCACCGCCCGCCGAAAGGTTCAGCTAACTCCGCATCTCCTGCGATACAGAAGGAGTTGGAGAATTGCGTTGGGAACCCATCTTAACTTACCTTGTTTCTCCCGACAAAAAGCAAGAATAGCCTCGGATTCTATACTTTACATACGGGTTGTTTACTGCCTTACCCCAAATTCTTGGGAAATGAGATTTTTCATAATACATGTATGTATGGATGTATGAATGTGTAAATTTTTATTTTTATTTTACAGCAATAAAAGCGAGAAACCAAGAAGTACAGTTCTCATTCTCGTATTATTACGTTTTTCTTCACGTTCTGCACTGTCAGTTAGGATATACAGTGTATATATAAACTTAACCTTGTTACCTATAGTATTTTCTTTTGCTCTTGAATATGTTCATAATTTTGATCGAAACCTTATATTTTCCTACAATTAATTTAATTTTCATTTTGGGTTTTTATTCTAATTAATAAACTCTCGTGCTTGAGTAAAGCCCATTATAAGGTCAAATACTGTATGTAAACATGTGCTAACGATATTGTTTTGTGTCCTTCACCTTAAAGCAGTGTTTCTCAAACACCAAAAAGGTCGCGAGGCTTCAAGAAAAAATAAGAAAAAGACAACATGGTGAAACAAAAACTGGAGAGTCGAAAGTAGATTAAACTGTTTTGAGACACATATCAGTCACGTGTCAGTCATCATAACAATAATATCAGTGCTGCTAACACTCAAGTTAAGGTTTTCCCCTAAAAGAAATGCCAAGAAAACTGTTAGTACAAGAATGTGAATATTGTAGCTACTGCGCATTACTACTTTTTAAGTATGACAAACCCGGCATAGGGAAACAACATCGAAGTGTGTGTGTATGTGTGTTCAACCAAATATTGTGAAACAGAGTTTTAAATTCTGCAATTGATAAAGACATTCGATTAATTTTATCATAGTAACATTGGCAAACATGATGGGGTAATAATTAAAGAGATGGTATTGTAAACCCTAACTTGACCTTATATAGAAAACTGTTCAGGTTGCTGCTGCACAAGCCACCTTCTGGAAGCTTCAGGTATCATACACCAGGGCTTCTCAAACTTTTTTCACTTGCGACCCCTTTGGATCAGACAAGTTTTTTCGCGACCCTTCACTCAATGTCATAAAAGCAATAGGTACTAACACTGTATATTTATGAAAAAAATAATATTTTCAAATGTTTCTGCGACCCCCAATAATATTTACGCGACCCCTAGTTTGAGAAGCGTGGTCATACACGCTTATCTAGCTTATTGTCTTATGCTTCTCTCTGAAAGCGGGCCCTACGGGCCCGCCAATTACTGGGGGTTCAATTGTTAAGCTTCACAAAAGTTCCTCTTGAACTTAAATTAAATATTAAGCTTTCACTGCCTTAATAATTTCTTTTAAAAATCTTCGGTATCCGATTTCAGCTTTTGAAATAATTTCTTTGACAGACAATGCCTCAATTATATTTTAGATAAATATAATAAATTACAAATATTATAAATATATTATTATTATTATTATCATTATTATTATTATTATAACTAAATCTAAATTATTATTATAAATTATAAATTTAACTTATATAAATCATTAGATACGTTACATCATTGTTCTGTATTGTTATATTAATCTTTGTATTATGGAAGAAATATTTCTGTTAATAAAGATCTTTTACTTTCTTCATTGTTATACCTTGGTAACCTCGCTTTTGCTTCTGAATGAAAGTCAAACTTGTTGCTCCACCTTAGACCTACATTTTAATGTGGATTCCAAAACACGATCCACCACAGGTGGTCAGAAATTGCAAAGTCCTCGCCCAGACACGAGCTCACAACCTCCGATTTATATATAGGGTGCGGCATAAGTCGGTTTACCGAGAATAATGGAATCACCTTGTGAAGAAAAATATTTATCATTTACTGCAGAAATTATTCAAAGTGTCCTCCATCATGTTCAATACATACGTTGCATCTCTAAACCACTGCACAACAAATAGGGCAGCACAATTCTTTGTTATTTTTCAACGTCTCGAACTCTTGGCGTATCAAAGTCTTCGTGTGATCGAAGTCCCGAGGTTTCTGGCCGTAGACGCTATCTTTGATTATACCCTACATTGAATAATCACATCACAGCGATTATTCAATGTGGGGTATTTTCAAAGATAGAGTCTACGGCCAGAAACCTCGGGACTTTGATCACACGAAGACTTTGATACGCCAAGAGTTCGAGACGTTGAATAATAACGAAGAACTGTGCTGCCCTATTTGTTGTTCAGCGGTTCAAAGATGCAACGTGTGTATTGAACATAATGGAGGACACTTCGAACAATTTTTGTAATAAATATTATTCTTCACAAGGTGATTCCATTAATCACGGGAAACCGACGTATGCCGCACCCGATATATATAGATATATATATATATATATATATATATGGCTGGCAAAAGTAAGTAAATAGACGCTTTCGGTTTTTCCATAGTTTTTCATTTGATAAAGTCAATACATAATAACAGATTTATTGAATCAATGTATTTAGAATCGTGTTGCTTTCCCCTTTGCATTATGTAAAGCAAACACACGTTCTGGCATTCCATTGATGAGCGTTGGCATTTGTTCTGGAGGACAATCATCGTGATGTCTATTTACTTTTGTTAACTTCCTGTGTGTGTGTGTGTGTGTGTGTGTGTGTGTGTGTGTTTATAAAACTCTGCCATGAGAACTACACCTAGCATCCCATGCCAGTCCCAAGCCCGGATAAAAGAGGAGGGTATAGTCACGACAGGCCCGGCAAACCTGGAGATACTGAAGAGATAGCCTCGGAAATAAATATATATATATATATATATATATATATATATATATATATACCCGGTTGCCCAGAAAAAAGTAAGCTATTGCTTTTAAGATTTTATTTCAGTTTTATAGAAAGAAATACAAAATAAATAATACATGTTAATAAATGCTCCTGTTTATTGTCTATATTATGACATCAAATACTCAAAATATCCACCACCTTGTTGGACACAAAGCTTCAAGCGATGACGCCAGTTATCAATTGCCCTGTTTATGAAATTTTGTGGTAGCGAATTCCATTCTTCCACAATCTTTTCTTTTAATTGATCAATGTTAGCGAAATTAGTATTCCTATACACTCTTTTCTTCAGTTCATCCCATATTGCATAATCAAGAGGAGACAAATCTGGGCTGTTGCCAGGCCAACCTTTATGTTTCATGTAGTCAGGAACTCCTTTGTTTAAATATTCAATTGTAAGGTGAGCAGTATGACTTGTTGCACCATCTTGCTGAAATGTATATCGATTTGCCGAAATTTCACGAATTTTTGGTAGATGTTTCTCTAATATACTGTTGCAATAATAAACAGCATTCATTTTAACTCCGCTTTCAACAAAAACATCATCTTTTTTACCCAGTTTTGAGACACAGCAGGAAATCATTAGTTCTTTAGAAAAGTTAAACCGTTAAATTAAAAGTTTTTCGGTGTTACTTCTTTCTTGATTCTTGCTGTAGAATACACTCGATTGTTTTGAGTGGTGATAGGTGATCTAATTGAAAATGATTTTTCATCACTAAACCAGATTCTATTGACATTGGGAAATCTTTCAAGAAAAGCTTCACATGCTTCCATTCTGTTCATCTTATTGTCTTCACTCAAGATCTGCACTGGATAACGTTTATAAACTGTCAATTGCGTATCTTCTTTGACAATTCGTTGTATAGAACTTCTTGAAAGTCCGGTTTCTGCTGCAATTTCATTTGGTATCATATGCGTTCCAAGCTTTTTTTCCTGACTTAGAACCATTTCCTCAACCATTGCAATATTTTCATCAGTGCGAACTTCTCTTTTTCTTCCACTACCTTTGGTTCTAGCAACACTTCCGGTTCTATCAATTTTATGAATATTTTTTTCTACACCAGAACGAGTCCATGGTTTATTTGGAAACATTGATATAATTTTTCTGGCACCATAGTGTTTCTCAATACGTAATTTTTTATCACTATGAGATCTTCTTGACTATATGAAGGCATTTTTGATGGGTGATTAAATATTTTTGAAAAATCTGCAACAAAGATAAATAGAGTATATTAAAAACAAATATTATAAAGACATGTAGAAGTGCTACATATAAAAGCACATTATTTATTTAAATCGTTATAAAAGCAAGCAAATCTTGACAATAGTAAATATAATAGTTGATAAAAGCAATAGCTTACTTTTTTCTGAGCAACCCGGTATATATATATATAAATTTTGCAAATGAGGTGGGATGCTGCAGAGTGGTTGACCGTAAATCGATCCTGAACCGTCGTACAAACGCACATAAAGTAACATAAAGTAAGTATATAAAGGTTTGTTTATATGCATTAATATAACACGTTTTATATATTTTACTGATTCACTCTTTACATCTATCATCGTTTTTTATTTAAACAAAGAAGAGTTTACGTGTATCTCCAAATTTTTGGAATAACGTATTTTAAAACATATATAATGAACAAGACCAAGATCCTTTCACTGTAAATGCTGAAATGGAAGGAAGTTTTAGCAGTTTAATAATATTAATTTTATTTTACAGAGTTACAGGGTTACAAGCTAAGAAAGACCCTAAGATTATTTTTACAACATTTAAGTGAAATTGATGTAGAATATTACTAAAAGGGTAACAGTCAGTCCTCATGATCTGGAGTTAGTCAGGTAACTTAACAAAATGAAGGGGACATTCCGGACAAAAGCACCAACTTTTTTCTGACACCTTATTAGGTCATATTATTCTGCTTTTTTATTGGAACCAAAAAATCTGACGTGGATGGAGCTTCCATTTGGCCCGTTGCAATGCTGACCCTAATTTTGGCATGAAATTACACCTAAAAGGCATCGGATTTTCCAATCTTCCTATATAGTAGAATTAGGATATAAGATTGTCAATCCTGTGTATGTAGAATATAAAAACACTGTAATTCAATATATTTAGAATACAAACCACACTAATTTGATATATCACCACATTATACAGCTAGACAAAAAATTAAAACATCATAATGTATGTAGAATATAAAAACACTTCAATTCAAAACATACAGCGAGTTCAGTTATATGTCACATTTGCAGTTGCAAAGCTCTGTGCATTTCCAGTGTGCCTTCTTGAACGAACACCTTGCACCACATCCACTCACGCCTTTGCACCCACACTTCACCAGTTCACTGCATGCTTTGGAGACAATCGGTTGTGTGCTCCATACAGGAAGCCAGGACTTGCTCTCTCTGTCAAATGTGCATCCCCACCCTTATGGAGTATGAGTCTGCTGCTGGGCCAGTTCACATGTCGTCCAGATTCCAGCTTGGTAGGCAGCGTGCTTCGAGTGTTGCAACAAAGCCTCCTGAGTCGGTGGAATGTTCTCCATCGTTTTACTCTTTTTGCAGAACAACTCCCTCCGTGCCAGTTCTGGCAGTTCCCTGGAACTGGCAGCTTTCGCCAGAATCACTGCATCCCCTTCATAGTCAGACTTCAAAGTGTCCTTGAGTAGTTCCTGCATGCCTTGTTCGAAGACAAATACTACATTCTTGCCATCACTTTGCTCTTGTGCTTGTAGAAAGTACTTCCGAACTTGTTCCTTGAAACGAACCTTGTTGATCTCTCGACCAATATCAAGGTCAGCCAGGCAATTTTCATAGAGCTGACGCAGCGAGGAGAACTTGAAACAGAAGGTTCCATCCTCTACAGAGTTCTCAACATGTGTGATGAGCTCAACAAAAGCTCTGGCTTTCAGTTTCTTCTCTTCCACGTCAGTCTGAGAGTAGTCTTGATTTCTCCTCAGAAAGGAACGATGGCGATTTCGCAGTCCAGTCAAGCAAGCAAGGTGATACTTTGCATCAGTGGCAACGAGGTCACCACCTTCAATCCTGGTCAGTAAATCTGTTTCGTACAGATCTGCGGCCATGGTTCTTATGCTGCTATCTGCCTGAAGAGTTGCAAAGTCATGGAGTTGCCCATCGCATTTGTTGCAGAATATGCACTTATTCTTCTCTACAGGCATGCTGTGTCGAGGTCGTTCGGCTGAAGCATCACTCTCAGTACTGCTGGCTCTCTCCCTCTTCCTTGCTCTTTCCAATTTCTCTGCACTGAACTTGACATGACATGTTTTGTGCGATTGTTCACGGTGCTGAATAAACTTGGCCTTGTCCATGTCCTCACTAAACTTGAGTGGGACCAGGAGTCTCCCTAACTGCCTGAATTCACTGACATTGTTCAGAAAGGTTCTGTATACCTCTGACCTGTCCCTGTGTTGATGCACATTAAGGGGGCATCAAAGTGTTTCAGAGGTTGTCTGCTGACATACAGTATTACAGAATTTGTCATCCTTACCGACCATAACAAATGTGGGAAAAAATCTGTAAAAGAAAAATATTTTTTTCATTCTACATGTTTGAATGTTGCTGCTGCCAAGCAATATGCATAGTATTATAACATTATACAACAGTAATTGAGCTCTCAGGGCCAATATCTTTATTTCTGACCGAAAAACTGATTTTTTTCCTGGTTTTCGTCCACCCATTTTTGAAAAATGGCTGAAACAGGATCCAGCAAGCTCAGATTACTTGGTTCCAATAGAAATGTTAAAATTTATACCACACAGATTGTCAGGAAAACAAATGGTGCTTTTGTCCGGCATGTCCTCATATTGTCAAAATGTGGTCCTAAGCTGCCTGACTAAGTTGAATGTGTCGCGAGGGTCACCTTCAGTCCAAGCATTAAAAGGGTAAACGGCCAGTTCAACCCAACCAAGGAGTCAGCGGGCGGGAGTGAACCAAGCTTCACCACTGGAGTCCGATGCCCTAGAGCATTACTCTTTCTAGTAAAAACACTCCCTATACATGGACTAATAATATATATATGGCTGTTTTTGTGTACAGTTACCCAAACAGTTTAATATAATTTACCATTTCCTCTCCAAATCCAATGAATAACTTAAATAAAAACACTAAATTAACTTATATGAAAGACGTAATACCAAATCACAACAGTAAAATTTGTCCTAATTTATGGGAAAAGCGTTCGAACTTCTTGAAATTATAAAGTGGAACTACGTATTTCAATAAACTTTCTTTCAAGATGTGTTAGGTATTGTTTTAATATTTTTTTGGAAAATGTTTGTGTTGAAAAAAGAAGAGATTTGACAAGTTTAACTCTTTTGAAAATAATGACAAAAAAATTCAAAAGGTACGAAGGAATATATCACCAAAAGAAGTTTGCAAAGTATCTCATGAATCATTCTTTGCATCACTCGAAGTCCACGGGCGCGATATTTAGAAAGAAAGTTTTAAAAATAAATAAATAAATAAAAATGCTAACTTTATATACTGGATCTACATTAAGAGGTAAGTTGATCCCACGTGTACTAATTACTATTCATTCACACTTTAACGGAGATTTCAGACTACATTTACACCAACAATAATATATAATCAATCAGCAGGAACAGAAACTGACACAGCGCTCAGGTCAGACTGATGCGGCCCATTGAACTTACCCCTACATTATTATTAGCCAGCACCATTGGAAGTCGAAACCCCAGTGTCTTCAATTCCCTTACAGGGAAATGATGTTATTCATTGATCTACGGGAACTGACTACATTCACACCAAACCATCAAATGAAATTTGTACCTATATATCTTTATATAGGGAGCGTTTCGTGTCTCCATCGGTTGGGGCCCCACCCGGCAGCGCGGAGACTCCGCTGAGTCGTAGGTTTGAATAACAGTGCTACCTAGAGTTGGGCGGTTGTCTTTGTTGTATCTTATGTCACGACAAACCTACGAACCGGCTACTCCCTCTTTAATTGCCTCTGGCTAAGGTATCCCAGGGTATGGCCTCTACCCCTCACATCCTTGGGGATTATGAGACATGGATCGTACCTATTACCTTGTACCTTTGTACACACACACACTACATCCAAAGAAGCAGCGACATCACATAACACCGCAAAAATATAAGGGGTAAAAATGTAGTGGAGCTAAAAAACTGTTTGCTGACAACAACCAACAGGATGTTTATATGTCCAAAGAATGTACAACTCCAAATAATCTTTTACACACACACAAAACACCCCTCCATATACTGTAGAAAGAGAAGAAGAGAGACAGAAACCAAAAAAATGTTACTCTTAAATTTTGTAAATTTTAAAAAGATTATATAGTTTGCAAATGCATGCATGTGTAGAGAAGAATATAGGGAGAAGTATGTGTTTGAGAGCATGATGGACTTCTCACAGGGTAGATGAGACACGGAAAAAGATCAGCTAAGGAGGACAGTGGCAGAAGAAACAGGAGTTCCACCACCCCCTGTCTCCTGCCTAACGTCCTCCCCAGGAGTACTTCCCTGGTCGATTGGTGTCTACAGTCTCCTCCTTTTATATATAGTGGTTAGCATCGCTTACTACGAATCCACCGGCCCCGGGTTCGATTCCCGGCAAAAGCATGTGGCGTGCAGCTTACCCAGCTGTTCATCCTTCCACAAAAAATAGGTTGGTAGATAAATGGGTACCCTAGACAGCCTTGTGGTTAAGACCATGCGCTGCTGATCAGGAGGTCGTGAGATCGAGTCCGGGCAAGGACTTTGTTATTTCTGACCACCCATGACAAGTCGTGGTTCGGACTCCACGTTAAACTCTAGGTCCAAGGTGGAGCAACAAACTTGACCTTTGTTCGGATGAACAATTCTGGCGGAAGCAAAACCAGTGTAACCAAGGTATATATATTTATCGGGTCGGCAAAAAAAAAGTGAGGCCTCGAACTTTTGCTGTAAAATCCAAAGTTATGGTCAGATTTCAATATTTTTTTCACACCCCACAACTAAGTACATTTCCTATACGGTGAGCAGATTTCAAAGAAAACTAATGAAAATTACGGATTTATTCAACATTCATTTATGCCACTGGAAATTCTCCATTTACACTACTACTGCATTGTATGTGCAGATGAAGAGTTACAAAGTACTCACATATGGTACTACCGTGAAGTTAAAAAACTGCTCGATATGTTTACCACGAACTTCTACAACCTTTTTCAGTCTAGGACGGAACTCATCTATGGCTTTATTGATTTGTTCTTGAGGTAGCTCATCCCATTTTTCCAGAAGAAGCTGTCGTAAATGAGCGACATTTCTTACTTTGACCCGATAAATTCTCTGTGACAAATTTTTCCAAAGGCCGTAATCGACAGGATTTAAATTAAGACTGTTTGGTGGCCAAATTTAATACCGCTACCTGGGATTCTTTTGATGTCTTCTGTTTTATCGATTTTCTTGAGAAGCTTCTCCAAACCTCCTGCAGTTGGCTTACGTTAATTAAAATCGCTTTAATTATCAACTTGAACCTATGATTAGCAAGATTTTCCTGGAATATTCGCCATAAATCCACTTTTTCAGCTAAAATGCTAAAAGATGGCAAACAAATCATAAAATTACCTAGTACTAACATACTAAAATTTCATGGTTCTATGTACCGTATTTGCTGAGATATGAAGGATTTAAAAGCTCTCCCTTTTTTTTTTGCCGACCCGATATATATATATTATATATATTATATATATATATATATAATATATGTATATATATGTACAGGGTGTCCCATAAGTCCGGCATCATAAGAAAAATAATAAGAAAAGGCAAAATAAAAGCTTTTATTTACAGAACGTGCTCAATATGTCCACCATTGTTTTCAATACACAAATTCAGACGTGATACCCAGTCAGCAAGCACACGGTGAATGATGTCAGGAGTAATGGTGTTACATGCCCCAATAATGCGCTGCCGCAAATGTTCAACACTCCTAGTTTTCTCTGCGTATACCAGCGCTTTCAAGTGGTCCCAGAGATAAAAATCTAGTGGCGTGAGATCCGGGCTTCTAGCTGGCCATTCCACAGGCCCTCGACGTCCTATCCAATGACCAGGGAATTGTTGGTACAGGTATTCCCTAACAGCGCCGTCTTGCTGGAACCATGTTGGGAAATTTCCTTCTTCGTTCAAGACACTGGGAAATGCTTCTTCCTTGAGCATACGTAGGTAGGTGCCTCCAGTGACATGTTCATCGAAAAAGAGGGGCCATGATGCGATCCTTCCAAATGCCACACCATACGATCACCCGAGATGCACCTTGTTCCTTTGAAGAGGTATACCAGTGGGGGTTGTTTTGAGACCAGTAGCGGGTGTTCTGTCGATTTACCTCACCATTTCCATAAAAAACAGCCTCGTCACTGAACAGAATGGTGGACGGGAAATTGGCATCCCGAGCATATTATGGTTTGTAGAAAGAGAAAAATATGAATTTCTCCTATGATGCCGGATTTATGGGACACCCTGTATATATATATATATATATATATATATTATATATATATATGATCAAATTTCTTTCTTGCGTATGAATGTAAATAGCCTTATTAACTCTTTACCGCCGAAAGGGACGAATTTGTACTGTTTCAAATACACGCATTCATGACCCTACGAAATATTCCGGCGGTAAAAATTTAAAGTTCGAGTGAATTTTTATTTTAAAATAAATACAGTAAATCTTCGGATTTATTTCCTTTAATTAATTTAATTAATAAAAACATTACTTGTAATACTAAAATCTTACATGGTCTTAAATGTGGTGAAAAATATGTTCAATTGTCAGATTTATTATTTGTACATTTTAATTAAAATTTCTTTGATAAAAGAAAAACGTACATATTGAAAGTTGTTATAATGAATAAAATGAAATGAAATTAAAGTGCCGCACTATTTCATCACATATCGTAATTTCAGTTAAACGAATTAAAATGGGAACGTTGTTTAAAAAACAACAATAACTTTTATACGTTTATATTACAAAATTAATATCGCTACTTCAAAAATGTAGAAAAGTGAATCTGTGGTAGAAATTTGGTGCAAAACTAACAAAATTTAGTAATTATACAGCTTTCAAATTCACAAGCCTGCGAATGAGAACTTTGTAAGAGTTGCTTTCTTACTAATAACTGATTTTATATAATTCAACTACGCTGATTTCGAATAAAGTATCTATTTTTTTCTATCACGTAAGGATTTTCTGCAAACTTGAAGGGGAAAAACAGCTACATAAATAAATATTATTTATTTCAATTTACATTAGGTACCTACAGTATTTTGCTTTGTTATACTAATTACAAATGCAAACAACTTTAAAAAGAAAGAAGACTATTAACGTCAATTACATATTCATCTTTATTTGTCTTGAGTTTTCTTGTGAGATATATGCCTTTTAGTCTCGAATGTACGCACTGTTCCTTTTCTTTTATGCAATAATTCTGGAGTAACCCGTTTTAACATCCAGCAGTAATCAGCCATCATGGTGATGCCCGTGACCGGACAGCTCACACCAGGACAACACATACCCGGACAACTCAGACCCGGACAACTCATACCTAGGACAACTCATACCTAGGACAACTCATACCTAGGACAACTCATACTCTCTTCAACAATTACCACCCCAATGTTGATCTTTTCATCTATATCCACCCCGAAAGTTTAAACTCTGCAAATTAACCAAAATAAGATAAAAAAACAATAACAACAAATTTATTAGTTATTGCAAACATATAATGAATAGAGAACCATTATTTACATAGGATAAAATTTGAATGCCCGGTTAGGTCAACTGTACGCCCTTGATGATTGGTTAGGTTTAGTCGTGATATTTTCGTTAGTTTTAACGAAAATATTACGACTAAACCTAACCAATCGTCAAGGGCGTACAGTTGACCTAACTGGGCATTCAATGAACCAACCGGGTATTCAGTTGACCTAACCGGGCATTCAGTGAACCTAACTGGGCATATATATATGCCCAGTTATATATATATATATATATAACTTGCATGAATTTTAAATGTTTAAATTTAATTTTACAAAATAAATGTTTTCATTTCAAAATGTTTTCATTAATAACTTGCATGAATTCTAAATGTTTAAATTTAATTTTTAATTTTACAAAATAAATGTTTTCATTAATTTTTCATTTTTTTTCTGGTCTATGTATGAGTTGTCCTAGGTATGAGTTGTCCTAGGTATGAGTTGTCCTGGTATGAGTTGTCCGGGTATGAGTTGTCCGGGTATGAGTTGTCCGGGTATGAGCTGTCCTGATATGAACTGTCCTAGAACCGGTGATGCCCCACCTTCCCTGATATCTCTTCTCCATTTCTTTGATGTCTTGGTAAAACCAAGCATTTATTGGCAGTAGTTTTTAATAAAAATGTAATGAAAATTACTTACGTATGTAATATGAGTTATGACATTTTGTGAAAAGTCTGTACGTGATGGCGAAAAATGAATGTTATTTTCGGAATCAGCGTGCAAAAATTACTATATACAGTAAGTGATAAAATATTTCGGACAAAAAACCATCGCTGGCCTGTAAATTATTTGACTGCAATTGTAGTCATTTCGTCATTGGAATAATATGGGTTAAAAAATTACTGTACCCACACACACACACACACACACACACTCACACAGCTCATGGGAGTTATTCCTTGCGAAGAAGTTCTCTCGAGATTGTACAAACTTCCTCCAACTTTCCCACAATTTCTAAGCATTTTTAGAAGGTTATTTTATGTATCCATTACCAGTTTACTAGGAGGCGTCTCCCCTCAACAAAAAAGACCTCTTGAAGTCAGTCACATTTTCCTAACATTCAGCAATTTTTGGAAGCATTGATAAAAAGTCCTCTTTTGGAAGAAGCATGACGTTTGTCGTATTCTTCAGTACACACCAACCATTCAGTGAAGCAATCTCTACCTAACTGATATTCGACGAATTAGTGGTGAAAGATATACTTTCCAACAAGATGGAGTCCCTGGTCACAGAGCACGCCAAACTGTCACATTCCTTGAGAACGAAACACCGGATTTTATCGAACCCAATATGTGGCCGGCTAGTAGCCCCGATCTTTCACCACTAGATTATGGTGTTTGGGAAGCCCTGAAGTCCAAAGTTTACATCCCTGGTACCAATATAAGAGACATAGATGAACTACGCGAAAGAATTCTGCTCGGTTGGGAGAAGGTGTCTCAACGATATGGAAACAGGTGTATTGATCAGTGGCGTCAACGTTTGGAGGCTTGCGTTGAGCAGGAAGGGGGACACATCGAACAACTTCTCAATTAAGACGAACAACATGCTATCTATGAAGTTTGGGAGCTCTAGTCCCCTTACTTTTTTTAATATGACAGTTTACCTCTAAGGGGTCACTTTTTTTTACCCACCATGTATATATATATATAGTATTTGTTTTGTTTTTTAATGCAAGAAGGAGGGGCCAAGGGCGAACGCCCGCAATAGTGTTACCCCCCTATAGAAGAAGAAGAACAGAGCCAAAGTCAAGGTCCGGGGTTTTCGAGATGCCAAAACACTCTGCGTTTGAAAGATGGGAGGTCATAGACAGGAGGAAAGATGGCTTGAGGAAGATTATTCCAGAGTTGACCAGGTGAGTAGATGAAAGATTGAAAATACCGATTAACTCTTGCGTTAGATAGTTAGACAGAAAAGGAATGAGAAAGTATAGAAAGTCTGGTGCTGCGTACACCTCCTCAAAGGAGGAGGCATGCAGATAGAGTTCAAAAGAGCAATATCCGTTATAATATCGATAGTAAAGAGAGTGTGGCAACAATGCGGCAAAGAGAGAGGGATTGAAGAGAGTGAGTAAGAGGCGGGAAATTGATGAGACGAAAAGCTTTTGATTCCACCCGGTCAAGTACGGCTGTGTGGGTTGAACTATGAGAAGCATACTCCATACAGTGTCGGACAAGACCCCTGTACAAAGACAGCAACTGCGTGGGGGTGAAGAAATTGTGGAAACGGTACAGCATACCTAACCTCTTAGAAGCTGCTTTAGAAAGAGAGTACATGTGATCTTTCCAGGAAAGATCACGAGAAAAGGAAACACCAAGAATGTTAAGAGAAGAGGAAGGATTGAGTTGTGTGTTGTTGAAGGTAAGGAAATAGTCGTGTGGAAGATTGTGGTGAGTAGACACATGGAGGAACTGAGGCATTGAAAGCCCCAAGGTTTTCTCTGGCCCAATCAGAGATAGCAAAAAAATCAGAGGTTAGGTGCTCCAAAGCCCTATTACGCGAATCATGGAGTGCCTGTTGAGAGGGACGCTTTTGAAAGCGGGTAGAGAAGTGAAGAGTGGAATCATAGGCATAGGAGTGAATAGGACAGAAAATGCAAATTAAAAGATCATTAATAAATAAAAGGAAGGTAATGGGTGACAGGACAGAACCCTGAGGAACACCACTGTTAATAGCTTCAGGAGAAGAAGAGTAGCCATCTGCAACTGCAGCTATAGATCGGCCAGAAAGAAAAATAGAGATAAAGGCACAGATAGAAGGATAGAAACCGAAGGAGGGCAGTTTAGAAATTAAAGATTTGTGCTAGACTCTATCAAAAGCTTTTGATAGCAAAAGTTTCACCGAAATCCCAAAAGGAGGATGACCAAGAGTCAGAGATATGCTAGAAGATCGCCAGGAGAGCGTCCCTTCCGGAACCCATACTGACGATCTGAAAGAAGAGTGTGAGAAGAGAGGTGCTTAAGAATCTTTCTATTAAAGACAGATTGAAAAACTTTGGAAAGGCAAGAAATCAAAGCAATTGGACGATAGTTGGAGGGTTGAGAGCGGTCACCCTTCTTTGGGACAGGCTGAATGAAAGCAAACTTCCAGCAGGGAGGAAAAATATGAGATGGTAGACAAACACGAAAGAGTTTGCCTGGGCAGGGTGTCAGCATAGAGTTGATCCTAGATAGGGCAGAAAAAACAGCTTTTGAAGAGATTCTAATCTCAGACATAATAAGGTCAGAGGAATTGTCCAGGGTTGAGCTGGAAGAGTTCAGTTTTATCAGGAGAAGAGATGGCAACAAAGCAATCAGAATGGTAAAGAGGAGGGAAAGAAGAGGAAGTATGCCGGAGAGAAACACTTCTTGATCCGCTCAGCACACTCGGAAGGGCCCCGGCCACGGAAGCAGTAATCATTTCATGGGAAATCACAGAAGAACTGCCTGAGGGTTTCCCAATCAGCGGCACCAATGTGCCAAAGGCGCCTCCACTTGGGAGGAAACAAGGGCCGAATTAGAGCGATAGGACAAGAAACAGATATACTGTAAGATTGTAGTCGGAGACGCCCAACGGAGAAAAAGGTTCAACAGAGTAAGAAGAAGGATGAGAGGGAAGAAATAAATCCAGAATGTTGGGCCAATCTCCAAGGCGATCAGGGACACGAGTAGAGTGCTGTACAATCTGCTCCAGGTCATTTAGGATAGAAAAGTTGTAAGCTAGTTCACCAGGGATGTTAGTGAAATGGGAGGGAATCCAAAGGTGGTGAACATGGTACCCTGTCGATTCGCCGACGGACGTTTTGCCGACAGACATTTTGCCGACGGACATTTTGCCGACGGACGATTCGCCGAACGGACGATTCGCCGACGGCTGTTTCGCCGAACGGACAATTCGCCGACGGCTGTTTCGCCGACGGCTGTTTCGCCGAACGGACGATTCGCCGAACGGACTGTCATTAATATTTCTATGACAAAATACACACACATGTTATTAAAGGTTATTATTAAATGTTATTGAATTATTTTGTTAAAATATTAAATTATGTTAAATTGACAGTTATAGACGCTTGACGTAAAAACATAGATACTTTTTTTAAATAAATTTATATCGATAATACTATATAAAATGTTTATCAATACAGTATATACAGGGTGTCCGAGAATTATCTGTACAATTTTTGGCTGTTATTAAAAGTCAACCATGAAGTGTAGAAATTCCAGTGTTGTCCCATTTTACAGAGAATCTCATTAAGTTTTTTCTGATATCAAGTTTTGACAAGTTTTTTAGAAATTCCAGTGTGTCCGAACATTATCTGTACAATTTCATCTTTTAATAAAATTCTTGATAACACACGTAAAATTCTTAAACAAGATTATTTAGAATCTGTATTTTCAAAAGTTTCTTTTATTAAAGTAACGTTGTCACAAACACTCGATATGTGCACCATCAGTGATTCGCAAAACATCCAATCGATACTCCAAATGTTGCCATGTACGCTGCAGCATATCCACATCAATTCGCTCAATCGAAGGAAATTTAAAGGTCCCGAACTTTGAACACTTTATTTCTCCTCTTAACTGAAAGACAAATTAACTGAAATATTTCTCTCAAACGTTCCATCACAAAGATGATTATACAAAATAAACATGTATTTTAATCTTAACACACAAACAACAATTTCAAAGCATCACATTTATGCATTTTAACTAAACACGTGTTTCATGAGATCCGTTTTTGTTCCCTTCCGGCTCACATTCCGTCGGTGTGAGTGGACAGTTCGAAGGAGGAACTGGAGGTCTTCTTCATCACGGCACAGAGGTTTGCTTGTGTATTTCTCAATGAGGGCGATGCCTCGCTCTGCTGCATCATTGACCACCATCAATTCTGCAGCTCGGCTCTTTGCCAGACGGTAGTTTTCGTCAGTAGGCCATGTTTCAGGGTCTTTGGTGAGGAACGTGGGCTCAACTTGGAGAAACTGGAAGTGTGTGGTGGATCGACTCGTCACCCACGGACTTAAACGGCCATCCACTTGCAGTCCCTTGCCTTGGACCCGTTTGAGTCCTTTCCCAGGGCGCTTTTTCAGGTTAGCCGTCATGTTACGCTTTTCATTGTCGTCAACTCTGTCATCAAACAGTGCAAGACAGATTAAGTCCTCCGAGATATACCACAGATGACGGAGGACAGCCCGGTAAGCTATGTTTCCAACGTCCTTGTCAGGGTAACCTACAAGAAGATTGCACAGCCTAACGTCATTTTTGGGAGATTTGATGGCGATGGGAGCCTCGTGCCAGTGACGCACGTATACAAGGCTCACGAAGAGAGCCATACGGCGAACCCCTTGCAGTTCTTGGAGACGAAGTTCGGAGAACTGGGACTGCAGTAATGCTATTTTCAGGCAGTAAATAGCTTTGGCCATCCATCTGGCCTGATGGTAAGCCCCTGGAGGCCGAAGCTTGTAACGTCCTATGTCGTCTCCGAGGTACAAGAGGCTCAGTCGAAGAAGTTCTTCATAATCCTCTCGAGGATGATTACCACTTATTAGGGCATCGCGGAGATAGTCTATTACCTCAAGTCGCATTTGTGAAAGGCAAGCATTGTCATTTATGAAGGCTTTAGCCACCTCGTCCTTGTCAAATGCATCCAACTGACAGTGGTTCATTGATGGCCAGGCCTCCTTGAATCTCCTGAAAAGTGGGATTTGAGGACTTGGTGGTGTTCCTAGGCACACGACGAAGACATCCTTGAGAATCACTTCGTGAACGTGATGACGGCAAGCAAACCATAAAAGAGATCTTCCCACTGCCGCTTCCAAACGCGCACACGCACCTTGCACTATCCCTGTGTTTGATGCCGTCGTGTCAAACACCATGCTTATGATCTTGTCCTCAATTCCGACTAGGGTGAGCGCTTGATGGACTGCGCTTGCCATTTGCTGTCCTGTGCCGTCTATTATTTTCGGTGCTCCTAATAGCTCTTCCACACTGTCCCCAGTCACCACAACAGCAATCCGATCGACTGACTTACCCTCCTGTTCGATGTCAGTGAGTATCTTTGTGTCCCAGTGGATCTGCAGTCGAGGTGGAAGCTGCTCGAGGTGGCCAATAACATTGGTCCCTATCATTGTACGGGCCTTTTGTCGGAAGCGGTGAACCGTGCTCTTTGATGGAACACTGTCAGGACCGAGAGCTAGGGATTTTGCAGTCGCAGCAAACGCTGATGTTGACTGTCGAAAAGAAAGGCCCTCGCGATCCCAAGTTGCTGCCAGGTCAAGATCACTCAGACTTTCTTTTAGTCTGTCATGTTTGGGAGCTTTCGAAGGTTTAAGTCCACAAGTGACGGCTTCGTTTCCACTGTCAGCTGACGATGTGCTAGAACTGCTGTCGGTAGCCTCTTCTGTGACTCCTACAGCTAGAGCCTCCTCCGTTTGACGCCGGTGTGCCCGCTCAAGAGCTCTTTCCCTTTCCTGTCTTTTCATTGTGGCTGCATTATATTTTCTATCTTCACCTCCCATGTAACTCGTATGTCGATCTGCCCTTTGGGAAATGAGGAATTCCTTGTCTTCAAGAGGGATATCTCCCCGATCCAGAACGTCTGAGCGGGCGACATCAAAAATATCCTCCATATCAGCCAGGAATACATCCCGCTGCATATTGTAAGTCATTCCAGTCTTGTTCTTGTTTTTATGCAAATTTCGATACCTCTGAACCAAAGCTTTCAGTTTAGTCGAGGCATGAACGGAGGTTGTTGCCAGATTCGAGTTGGCTCTAGCCCAGATTTCTAATACAGCCGATATTACAGCCTTGACACTTTTGGAATCTGTCTTCTTTTGGCCGCGGTGATGGTAGAAGAAAAGGAGCAACACGTCCATTAGGGTGGATCACTTTTCACTTTTTTTTTAAAATTATAGCTGGTCAAAGTTTCTCCCATGATTTGGTTCAGTGGAAGTACACTGACACCATTTTTACCAAAATCGATTAATATTTAGGGGTCGCGCATCGACCTTGAAAATTTCAATTTTGGAAATTTGGCCAAATTGACAATTTTTTACTGAATAAATATAAATCATCAAATGACCATATTTTCTGAATCCTCTCAGTGAAAGAAATCCTCTCAGTGAAAGAAATCCTCTCAGATACTTACCAAGTTGATAGGACAAGTGGTTTAGAAGTTATACTCACCTTGAGATAGCATTAAAATTTAAAATACCGTATTTGTCCCCGTACCTCCATATGCTGTCTGCCATTGTCTGCTTTTTAGGATAAGATAAAACGAATAAGGAAAGATCAAATGTATTATGTATTAAAACGGTTTACCGATATCACTAAAGGCACTTACTCCGGTGCCCCTAACTAGGTTCAAAAACTGTATGAATCGTGGTTAGAACACAGGTCATCTTAAGGCGTGCGCCATGTACTCTCTCTGCTAACTCCCTTTCCCTCTGCGCTACGTCATCTTGGCAAGTGACGACTTCTTGAAGTCACCGAGTTCTTTCCGGCTCTTTTCCACGAACTGAAGAAGACCCTGCAGCTGTGACTCGTCTTTTGTGACAGTGTTCGCGTAATCTTCTATCAGTTTTATCCCTCTCTCTGCCACGTCGTTGGTAACTTTCAGATGCGAGATGACATTCTTCAGATCACAGTAGTTTTTATCTTGATCCCACTTATTCACCGGCAGAGTGAGCCACGTAGACGCGCACACCTGCATGCTTGTGAACACGAACCACGATGACTCATCGATCAGGTCCGGAAGGCGCGTCGTGTCATCAACCGAGACGTTGTCATACGTGAAGTCCTCGGGCACAGCGAGGCGGCACATCTTCTTTGCCATCTCGTGCTTCACAGTGTCTTCCACTTTGTCACTGCAGAAGGCGAAAACGACGGTCTGAGGCCTCAGATACCACAAGTGCCGCCTGATCACTGCCAGTGAAGCCTCTGCAATCTCGCGATCCACAGCCCTGTACTGCTGAAGACGCTGGTACAACACAAGGTCATTCAGCGGGGCATCAGCTGCGACAGGAGCCGCCAGCCAGGCAGGTGCGTAGAGGAGTGCAGTAAATAGTACCACTCTCTGAAGTTTCTGTACCAGCTCGTCGTGGAACTCCAGCTGACCGCTGAATATCAGGAGCTTCGTGTAGTAGATGATCTGAAACGAATACGCACTGTGATGTATAAATACCGATACCACTCCATATATGTTTGTTTAATGGTAAATTATTTATCTTATTTTTTTCTGGTAGGGACTTCAAATGGCTGTTTGCAGAAGGCAATACAATATTTAACTTCTAATTCAAAATACCAACCTTGGCCATCCACCTCGCATGATGGTAGGCTCCTGGGCGCATGAAGTGTGTGCCACGACGTGGCTGGGCCCCGAGTACCAGGAGTGTAATCTCCGCCACTTCTCGGTAGTCTTCTCTGACAAGACCAGAAGCGGCGCCGAGGAACTTGACTGCCTCATCTCGGAGCTCCATCAGCCACGTCACCTCCGCCAAATGCTCGATCTCCAGCTCGCGATAAGTCGAGAGGTCGAGCTTGTCCCACCTGAAAGGGGAGTTATGAAAATATTGCATGAAAACGACTGAAGTTTCCCTTTTCGACTGCTATTAACATCATTAGTAGAAGGACGCTGATATCTCAATTGCTCTGAAGGCAAAAAATCATTGGAGAAAACAAATGCGCCTTAGACTTGAAATTCACCTTCTCCTCAGATACTGGAACAAAGGTTCAGTTGGTGCTGTGGTTCTTCCAAACGCGGTGATGACTACTGCCCCCCACGATGAGCTCCATAACGTGATGGCGACAGCCCAGCTGGAAGAGCGGTTTACCAAGCATGTTCTCCAGCCGGACCACCGCACCCTGCACCCTCCCCGTATTGGAGGAAGTTGTGTCGAAGCACAGTCCAATCACGTTGTTCTCGCATCCCCAGTCTTTGAGAGCACGAAAGGTCGCCTGGGCCTGGGACAGACCGGTGCCGTCAGCAACAGTCGGAACGGCCAGCAACTTTCCTTCTGTGCATTGGGGAGCTTCGGAGATGAGAATCGCCTGGCGGTGCTCCAATGATCCAAGAGAGTCCTGAAACGTATGTCATACATGCCAATCCATTATCGTCCACTGGAATATGTCAATCCACTGTCGTCACTGGAACATGTTAATTCACTGTCGTCCACGGTGAGGGCAAAACTGACCTTGATTACTTTACCGTCCCAGTGGACGACAGCATGCCTCGGAGATACGAAGGATTTCTGCACAGCTGTCGACACTTCACAACGATGTGCCACTCTTCCACGGCGAGACGTGTCCTTCGAGATACTGAATTTGTCCAGGTCTGCGGGCGGATCTGCCGAACGTAGGACTGCCGCCACGACACTTGCCACCTATGTGCGAAATTGAAAGGAAATTGACAAGGATGCGTATGGTTTTTATGTGACAAAATAATCACTAAATTTTCCGTCGTTACGTCTATTATATCTTTGTCAAGGAAAGATCATTACTGATATATACACACCTGATTATTGGACATCCGGAAGCGATCAGCCACTTCAATAACAGCCGGTGCATTGAGGATGCGGTGAGGAAGGCTGATTGATACAGTTGATTCTCTCGGCTGTCGGTATGGTGGTTCTAGCTGTGATTCGGAGTTGCTCGATGATCTGCTTTCTATAGATTCATCGTCGCTCTCAGCTTCGGTTCCTAATTTCGTTTTTGAGGTGCCTGGCTCATCACGAGATTGTTGTCTTGAGAGTTGCCGTTTTCTCTTGACAACGAACACTTTATCATTCCCACTCATTGTTGCCTGGCGCAGGCCCCGTTGATCCTCATAAAATTTAATATCTTCTTGTTTGTTGTTGTCTGAGAGCAGTCGACTTTTCTGTATCTCTTCAATAGCATCGGGAGCTCCGATGTCCCAGAGCTTGTTCAGATTTTCTGAAAACTTCTCCCTGCCTTTTCCCGCGTCACTGTCTCTCATCTTGCTCTTCTGCAGCGAGCGCCACTCTTCCCACAGTAACTCCAGTTTTCTTTCGCAGTTACGCCTCGTGATCGTCTTTATACGTGCCATGTTCCAAAATGCCAGAACATTGGCCACCGTGTCTTTTACGGCGGCCTTCCTGTCAGTAGTTTCCTGCTTGGCATAGAAGAAGTACTGGAGAACTTGATGGGTGGTTGGCAATTTGGCACCACCGATCGAGGAAGATGGCTGACCAATTAAGAAGACGTCCGTGGCTGACCTTAGAGAAGGTGGTGCTGTTGTTGCTGCTTTCTCTTTTCCAGAATAAGTAACTTTCAGAGTCTTCCCACTCCTGGTTGTTAACAGTTTATCCATTGTACTAAAGTCTAGACTTATCAAACAAGAATCAATTGACACAGTTGATCTGTAAAAAGCAAACTGTGATTAGTAAAAATAATGGTCATAGACATAGCGTGTGTGTGTAATTGGGATTTTAGGATGCGCCAGCTACTGATGCTATGATTACGTCCATAACGGGGGACAAATACGGTATTTTAAATTTTAATGTTATTTCTAGGTGAGTGTAACTTCTAAACCACTTGTCCGATCAACTTGGTAAGTATCTGAGACGATTTCTTTCACTGAGAGGATTCGGAAAGTATGGTCATTTGATGATTTATCTTTATTCAGTAAAAAATTGTCAATTTGGCCAAATTTCCAAAATTGAAATTTTCAAGGTCGATGCGCGACCCCTAAATATTGATCGATTTTGGTAAAAGTGGTGTCAGTGTACTTCCACTGAACCACATCATGGGAAAAACTTTGACCAGCTATAATTTTTAAAAAAAAGTGAAAAGTGATCCACCCTAACGTCCATATTACTTGGTAATCGAGATTTAGCCAGCTCTGCTATCGGAGACCTCTCAAGAAGCCACAACTTGATGTTTGATTTTGTCAACGCCATAATGATCAATTCTGAAAACCAAAAAAACGTCATCAAACGTCGGGACCTCTAAATATCATCTGATCGAGTTGAAAATCACACAGCCAATGCTTTAGCCCAAACCACATCCGGGCATGACACGAGTGGTCAGGTCGTGTTAAGAAAAAAATTGGGACACCCTAATATATATATATATATGTATATATATATATATATATATATATATCTTTCTCGGTGTATATTGTAGAATTTAAAACTCGTTTTAGACCATGGAATTCGCTTTGACGTTGTCCGGCGAATTTGTCTACAACAATTTGTCTAAAGATACAATTCATCTACAACAATTTGTCTACAACAATTTATCTACAACAATTAGTCTACAGATACAATTTAACTACAATAATTTGTCTACAGATACAATTTGTCTAGAGAAACTATTACTAATATTATTTTAAAAAATGACGATTGGTTAGGTTAAATCGTGATATTTTCGTATGTTTTAACAGTAAACTAACGAAAATATCATGACTTAACCTAACCAATCGTCAAGGGTGTACTAACTTTTTATGGCCTTTCTCTGAATCAATAAATTGAAGAGGCATTGTGGGTTACTGAACAGTGAACAATGTAAAAGTTCCAGGATGACTGCAATTTTAAGTGCGAAAACCTAAGACATAAGTTACTAAGATTTAAAAAAGGCAGCAAACGAACAAACGTTTCAGAATAGCTTAAACTATAAAGGCACAAACGCAAGACTTAAATTATAAAAGTTAACAACTAATTTTCGTATTTAAATTATATTTGTTTTTTTTATTAATGACAGTCCATTCGGCGAATCGTCCGTTCGGCGAATCGTTCGTTCGGCGAAACAGCCGTCGGCTGAATGTCCGTTCGGTCAAATGTCCGTCGGTGAAATGTCCATCGGCCAAATGTCCGTCGGTCATCTGTCCGGCCACGAGTGAACATTGAAATCTCCTAAAATGGAGATTTCAGCAAAGGGAGAACGGGAAAGAATACTGTATATTCCACTTTAGAAGTGAGGTAGTCAAAGAATTTGGGATATTCAGTAGAATTAGGGGGAAAGTAAACAGTGCAAATGTATTTCGTTTGAGATTGGCATGTAAGCAGCAGCCAGAGGGTATAGAATTCTGAAGATTCGAGTTCGGGAATACGAGAACAAGTTTGGTCATTGCGTACATATGAAAGTAAGAGGGTACAGAAAAGGGGTTGCTGTCAGTCGTCCCAGACAACTAAGTTTCATTGAGGAAACGAAGATGAGGTTTAGAGGAGGAGGGGTGGTGTTCAACAGATTGAAAATTTGAGAAAAGGCCACAAATGTTACAGAAGTTTAAGAAAAGTGAATCAGACAGAGGCCCAGAACATCTCGAATGGGCGGTAGCAGATCCAGCCCCGCTGCCCGGGTCTGCGTTCCAGGTATCGGCAGCGGGGGAGCCAGAAGTGGCCACATATATGGTCCCCTCCGCAGTGGACTCCGAAGCTCTTGAAATTGATGCCATTTTTTAAATTTTGAGTGTGTGCTTGAGAGCATGCTGGACTGCTCACAAGGTAGATGAGACACGGAAAAAGATGAGCTAATGAGGACAGTGACACGAGAAATGGGAGTTGCAGCAATCCCTATCTTCTATGTAACCCCCGCCCCCGGGAGTACTTCCCTGGTCGATTGGTGTCTACACTCTCCTCCTCTCTCTCTCTCTCTCTCTCTCTCTATATATACATATATATATATATATATATATATATATATATATATATAATATATATATGGACGAGAGCCACTCGATATATTTGTCCCACCTTTTTTTTTTCTTTCCAAGTTTCTTTGTAAGTTCTAGAAATTTTGTACACAAGTAGATATATACCTTTTTTACAAGTTTTTATTTTTCACATAGTCTCCATCCTTTTCTACGGCTTTTCTCCACCTCGAAACAAGGGCCTTTATTCCTTGCTGGTAAAAGTCCGATGGGTTCAGCTGGAGCCACCTCTTAACCTCCTCAACAACCTCATCGTCACTCTGAAACTTTCTTTCACGAATAGCATCCTTCATTGGCCCAAACAAATGGAAGTCTGAAGGTACCAGATCCGGGCTGTATGGAGGGTGGGGTAACACAGTCAAGCGCATTTTTGTGATGGCCTTTCTTGTTTGAAACTGTTGTGTGGTCTTGCGTTATCGTGCAAAAGAAGGACGTGTTCCAGTTTTGTCTCCGGTCGAACTCGCTTTATACGTCTCTGGAGTCTCTGTCGGGGAGCAATATATGCCTCTCAGTTGATTGTTTGTCCTTTCTTCATAATGTCCACCAGAATCACCCCTTTCATGTCCCAAAAGATGGCGGCCATAACCTTTCGTGCAGAGGGAGCCATTTTTAACCTTTTCTTGCGTGGGGAGTCTGCGTGATGCTACGCCATTGATTGGTGTTTTGTTTCAGGTTCAGAGTGGTGTACCGAAGTGCACAATTCGTGAATGGAAGTCATCCCCTTCTGTCTCGTATCGAACCAACGACTCAGAAGCAATTTCTTTTCTTTGGGCTTTGTGATCATCAGTCAGTTTGCAAGGAACAAACCGTGAACACACTTTTGAGCATCCCAGTTGCTAAATTATCGTACTCACAATTCCTTCACTAATTCCTAGCTCCAGTGATAGCTCCTTGTATGTGACACGCCGATTTGATGGAATGATGCTGTTAGCACGTTGCACAGTGTGAGATGTCAGAGCTGATGCCGGGCGACCACTGCGTGGTTCACCATCGAGGCTGGCTCTCCCTCTCTCCGATGACCTCACACGTTTAGACCAGCGTCCAAGTGTGCTTAGATCACCAACAGCATCTCAGTAAACTTTTTGTAGACGTTTGTGAATATTTCCAATTGTTTCCTTGTCTGCGGTTAAGAACTCGATAATAGCTCTCTGTTTACGCACATCACTCTCAGACGCCATTTTCGAAACTGCGTTTACCATCGGTTTTATACAAGGGCGTTTAATAGCGGTTTTATACAAGGGCGTTTAATAGCGGTTTTATACAAGGAGGGGAGGTTCAAGCTGGAAGTGAAGCGCAGAAAGTTCAAACTTACGACCCAAAAGACATTTCAGCCCCATGGCCTATTATTTAGCTAAGAAAAAAGGGTGAGGAAAAATATATTGAATGCCCCTAGTATATACCCAGTCCTGTTAGATTAAAAATGGGTAAAATGAGCATTCAGAAAAAATAGGGAAAAAATCGACATTGCAGGCAAAGTTAAAATAAAATATGGCGTACAACGGAGTTTGATATACTGTATAATATCATCGCAAAATTTTGTCCGACAAATAAACGAGAAGGTAGCCACCATTATGCATCTTGAATGTCTGTTCTCTTCGTACGAATTTCATTTTAATTACTTCACCTCAGATTGGAAGCACTTGAATATTGATGATGACTATTGAGTGATCAATCCCTTAAGGCATTCTGTTTACAAATGACATGCAATTCAAATCGATTGTTTAAGTGTAATGGCATAAGAAACAATATAGGATGCTGTTATACATTGAGGGATGACGCCACTGGTGAAGGCGTAGCGAAAGTTTCCCAGAAACCAAAGATTAATCTGTTTAGTTATTATTACGTAATTACACAAAATACTTTTTTAGACTTATTATGTGTCTTACTATATGTGTAATTATGTAAACTTACATATACAGTGGCGCTCATAAATATTCATACAGAGAAATATTTCAGCTATATTCGTCCTTATCTTTTGTACCAAGCATAGGATAGTTATGAAAAGTTTACCGTTCGTTCGGAAAGCTTTAACAAATAAAAAATTAGTTTAACTCCAGCATATAATATAAAACATCAAAGAATTTGGGGAAGCTTCTTGTGAGACGGCTATGGCGCACCTGACCTCTGATCTTTCTACTGTCTCTAACTGGGGCAGAGAAAATCTTGTGGCTTTCAATGCCTCAAAAATTCAGTTCCTTCATCTGTTTACTCATCACAATCTTCCACACGACTATCCCCTTACCTTCAACAATACAACTCAATCCTTCCTCTTCTCTTAACATCCTTGGTGTTTACTTTTCTTGTAATCTTTCCTGGAAAGATCACATATACTTTGTTTCAAAAGCATCCTCTAAGAGGTTAGGTGTGCTGTACAGGCTCTGCAGTTTCTTCCTTCCCACTCAGTTACTGTGTCTGTACAGGGATCTTGTTCGAACTGGCCTGTAATCGAAACGTCTAGTTACCTGCGTTGGGTGTCTCAACCCACACAACTCTTCTTGACCAGGTCGCATTAAATGCTTTTCGTCTCATCAGTTCCCCGCCTCTTACTGACTGCATTCAATCTCTCTCCTTCTCCCTTCAATCCCTCCCTATTATAAAGGACATTGCTCTCCTAAATTCTCTAACTACATGCCTCCTCCTTTAAGGAGAGCATAAATTACCAGACTTTCGACACATCCTCATCCCTTTTCTATCGAACTCTAACGCAAGGGTTAATCGGTATTCTCAATCTTTCATATACTCAACCGGTCAAGTCTGGAACAATCTCCCTCAATTAATCTTTCACTCCTGTCTATGATCTTCAATCTTTCAAACGCAGTGTGTCCAGGACCTTGATTTTTTCTCTTCTTTTTTAATGGTGGAGGCGTTTTTGTGGGTATTCGCCCTTGGTCCATCCTTCTTGCATAAAAAACAATACATAACATATATGAAGTGAGCTTATAAGTTATACTCCATAGTCCATACGGAGCACCACCATGAAGTTCTAAAACGTGACTTTTCGTACTTTTTGTGTGGCAAATTAATCAATTAAAGTATCAAAATCGAGTTGCCTCGCCCTCTGACGTTCGACAGACAGGACTGCGAATGCACTTAATCAGTGCTGGGACATTGAGCTTTGCAAGTAGCTTTTGATGAGCTTAGGTTTCGAAAAACTTCTTTCCGCAGTAGCTACCGTCGTTAGTAAAGTAAGGAAGGTGAGGCATGCGAAATGAAGTCAGAGAAACTGGCGTAGCTCCAGGGAGCAAGTAGAACTATGTAAAATAGTTATTTTTTGTAAATAAGCATGGAATAATGTATAATTAAATATAAATATTTATAAAAAGCAAATATAAAGTTATAAAACAAAAATAACTGACTCCAAGTGCTCCGCGCTCCAAGTGCGCTCCAAGTGCTCCATATGTCCAAAAAAAGACATATGGACCGCCACCCACTGTAGGTGGCGGTCCATATTCACTTACAACAGCGCCTGTTCGGGACTTGCGCCTGGAGCAAACTGCTCCAATCACCACAGGACGATTCATTTCCGCTATATAAGCATCCATTCTCGTGAATCATCTCATAATGTTCTCTTTGGATGTTCACTAGTTAAATACACATCTACTACAAGAGGATTGTGCCATGTGTCACCCTTTCAAATCCACCACTGAAAAAGGCTCTACTCTTTTGCACTTGAAATCCAAGATATACCCTGTTGAACACATTTGCAAGTGCCTTGATCGTTACTTACAAAGACGAAGACCTCCTCTCACATCTGTAGAAGCTCTAAAGGAAATGTTAATTGAATTTTGGCAAAATCTTTGTATGTTCCATCATAAATTCGCTACTATTACAAAAGCACTCATTTTATTGTGGCGGTGCTCCTATTATGATCCCTCAGTTTCTGTCTTAAATAAAATGGTAAATTAACTTCCACATTTTCTTATCATATATTAAATTCATCATGCATGAAATTAGATATTTTTTGGAAAGTGGAGTCCTCCTTATTATAAATAATTAACATATGATATTCATTATTATTTAAAGCGGTAGAGTAATATATATATATATTGGTATATGTCGTTAATTTAATGAATAATTTATTGCTTATTTTATAATGCAAACGACAGAAAATAAGAGAAACGTGAAAATCATAATTACAGTATAATTGGGAGGAAAAATATTAAGGAGAAAATGGGAATTGAATAAAGAACATCAAAAGATAAAGAAAAAATAAAGACAACGAAAAATGTGAGAAAATAAAAGAAAGAAAGAGAGGGGAATCATAAGTTCTTAAAAAGGTGCTAATATGAAATCGAAAGAACACAAAGTAAGAGCGTAGTAGAAATGAGAACGAAAATGAAGGCAAAACGTGCTGAAAGGATCGAAAGATTGCGAGAGAACAAAAGATGAGAGAAACACTTTATGAAAGAAACATAAAACACGGAAGAAGAGCCAAAAATGGCATGAAAACGGAAATGGAAAAGGAGAAGTGCAAGAACGAGAAACAAAATACGAAGGAATAAAGTCGGAAATTGGCAAAATTTAAGAAATAAAGCGAAAATGCTTTGGAAAAGGCTTTAAAACTACGACTCCAATTTGGTTTGAGAATTTATAGCATTTCACACAGAAATAAAGAGATAAAGAAATAAAGAAATAACAATTAATAACTTATAAAATGGAAAGGAAGTCGAGGATAAGAATGACAAACAAAAATCAACAACAACAATTAAAGGCTATGAGAAAAGAAAAACAGAAAAATGAGAGAAAATGAGAAATAAATGAAGACTAACGACTGATCTCCATCACATATTCATACTTTTTTTAAGATTTCTTAAGTTCTTGTTCTATCCTTGAATTACTTGCCCTGCTTACATCATTAAACCTCCATCGATGGCTTCTACTACGAGGGTAAGACGAATAATCAGCGTATATAAGGTTATTCCTAAAAACATTAAAATCGCCTTAAAAGAAGTTCAATGATCGGATGGCACCCTATAACATTCTAGTATCATGCCTGTAATTCCGAGGAACGAGGTTATTAAAGAGCGAAGACGATATATAAAACACATAATACTATTAAATGTTGCAGTGAAAAATGAGAATAGAATTTTAAGCACAATTAAAAAAGTCATTATGAATTAATTTCTCCCATTTCTTTTTCTCTCTAATTTCATGTAAATGATATCAATTAGTAATTTTTGCTCCATGCCATTTTAGTTAATAATTTTGAATAGACGGAAATAATTATTCCGTATCTGTAAATGAAATTAACTTTCTTTAATTAAAATGTTCTACAATATTACTAGACAAGCTTCAATTATGTTCAAGAATTTCAATGAGATCATTTATATTCATGTAGTTTGAAAGATTCAAAGAAAAATTACTGTAAGTAAAATGTAGGCCTAAATATTTAATATTTTTAGCAGTATGTTTTACATAATTTATCATACATTATACTAATTTTCTGCCTTGCAAAAGCCGGAGACAATTTTTAATCCGATGTATAAAACGGGGAATGGATAATTTGAATGGATGAAGTTACCTGCTGTTAAAGAACATTTCGGATATCCTTGGATATGACCAAAATATGTTCTGTATATATTGTAAAATCGAATAGCATTAGTTTATTATGTATTAAATTTACAGGGTGTCCCATAAATCCGGTCTCATATGAAAATTTAATTTAAAATAAATTTTCTTACGAGACCGGACTTATGGGACACCCTGTAATGTATAATCTCAAAAAGAGAACTAAAGACACTAAGGTGTACTGTAATTTAACTCTGTATCATATAATTTAAATACTTTATTATGACATTAAATTCGTTTATATTTTCAAAGTTTCACTTTACATGAAAATAAGAGCTAATCAAGAACCCTTTCTCCAAATTGATTTTTATTCATAAAGTTATATATTTTTTCATTATATCCAAGAAAAGTTATATTCAGTATAAATTAATGTACGTTTTTCACTTCTGAAAGGGTCTTAATGAAGTAAATTATAAGCAGTGTGTCGTTCCAATGCCTGTCAAATAGCAAAGAATTTTATAGTGAAAAATGAACACCAAACATTAGTAAATTGATTGATTTTAATAATGATGAATTTTTTCTTTAATCTTACGTTTCTGTATGTACAAGTTGATGGAAAATGTTCACGAAAAAAATAAGATAAAAATATTACCATCGATTAAGAAACGTCATGCCTCGCCTTAGCCTTTTTTGTGAGTGGTTACCACATACAGTGCTTTTACGATACATACCAATTTACACACAAAAACACGCCCATCTTGGAAGTAGAAAAATGCAACTTCATGCACCTCCATTCTCAGTAAATGTAAGTTAAGAACTTATATTGAAAATTGTATTGTATCGACGACATAAAGCTGTAAATATGTTTTAACCTTCTGAATAAATAAAGTCTCGCCTACACGTTTATTTTTAGTAATTAATTAATAATTAATAATAAACAAACATAACTCACAAGTTATGTATTGACGGCTTTCTCCCCAATTCCTAACTCCTACGAGATTCCAAACAACTCTTTTCTCAGATGCAGAATTGGAAATTCTACTAAGAAATTAGTGAACTTATTTACTTTTTTATGCAGGAAAGAGGGACCCAGGGCGAATGCCAACAAACAAAACAAGCCTCCCACATAGAAGGAAAAGAAGAGAGCCGAAATCATGGACCAAAGTTGCCTGAACACCGCGTTTGAGAGATTGGAGGTCATAAACAGGGGGAAAAGAGAGATTGAGGAAGGTTGTTCAAGAGTTAACCGGTTGAGTAGATGAAAGATTGAGAATACCGATTCACCCATGCGTTAGAAAGTTGGACAGAAAAGGAATGAGACTGTGAATTTATATTGAGAGTTATACAAATATTCAGCCAGCGTTCGTACCTCAGTGGGTAAAAACCATTTCTCTAAAAGGAAGTGAAGTAAAGACCCCGATGGTGCTAGTAATTATGATCTAGGAGTTAGCGCAATGGGCCACATTGTTGATCTGAGTACTGTATAATTTTCTGTCCCTCCTGACTGATTATTATACAAATATTTTTATAGAAGAGAAGTGATCATGTTGCCTATTAGCATTATTGTACTTTTCATTGTAGGAATCAAAAGTAACGAAATACACCTTTAATGAAATGTAGGAAGAGTGCTCTTTCAGACGAAAAGAATATATTTTCTGTTTACTACCGTTGTTATAGATATAAAAACAGAATTTATGTGAAAAATTGTGTTTGGATGATGAGGAGCTAACCGTAATTACGAGTATATACAATATCTTATAAATTCTGTCTGGTCTTTTAATAAGAGGAAACAGGCAGCAAAAGTTTACTTATTCAGAAAGATAAAACACATTACAGCTGTTACAATTTAAACCGATAAAATTTATGGAAATTTTAAATATAAATGCCATGGAACGGGGGAAGGAAGCGAACAGGGTCTTTCTCGAAAAGCCAGTGCATTTTTGTATTTGGTATCCAATCACGAAATAGCAAAGGCGTGGCATTAGAACAGTTTTGCACCAGTAGTATTTTTTTAAAATATTATTTTTAAGCGATTTCTTCTCAATTTGTATAAGAGTAGGGGGGGGATCAATTTTTATTTTTTGGGGATTATTTATTTTTCCTGGTTCTTAAAATATGCTATCACTTACGAACAGCTTAGAAATAGAAAAAAAATCATGTATTTTACTCGATAACCCCCCCTGTACAGGTGGTTTGAAAGTTTATTGAATATCATAATGTTTATTCTAAGAGTAAATTCAAGTTTATTTAAACAAATCTTGTTAAAAAATATGAAATATCATTGAAGAAGTTAGAAATAGACCTGTAATTGATTAATTCATTACAGAATATATTTGCTAGAAAATAATGGAAAATAATATATGTATATATTTTTACATCACCTAGACAAAACAAAAAATCATAAATTCAGACATAGCATAATATAAATGCCTCTAATTACTACACATTATTTAGCACATAAGTATATTTATAGCATTATCAAAATCTTTCATAGTTATTGTCATATTTGATGCAACTCTGTCTAGATAGATTTTCAAGTTAATTGCATAAGTCTCTATTGGAAGATTCTTGTAGTACTTTTTCAGTTTGAAGATATCTGACGACCTGGGAAGAGATGTCGATGTATCTCTTGCATATCTCACTTCGATGTATATTCTGTCATTTTTCTCTTTGAGTGACAACCTTGTATCATTCACAAAATCATCTACTTCACTATAGCTTTGGTGAAAGGTCCACCAAGTTTCTTCAGGGTGTCTATATCTTTGTTCTTTCTCTTGTCAGCTGCTCTGTTTTCTACCTCCTTGTCACTTAATCCTTGCCTCTTAAGTTCTTGTTGCTTTCTGCTCCATTCTACCAACACGTTAGGAAGGGGACCATCTTGCTGTACTAGTTTTACATATACTTTGGCCATAGACTTGCCTTCAATCAAGTCAGTGCTTCTTCCGTTTACATGTGCACGGTTGGCCATAGGTAGCTGTTTTGCACCACGTTGACTGAGCTCATAGTTGATGCTGCCCACTGACCGTTCTGGATGCAAGTTGTTGATTGGTGCTTTCTGTAGTTTCTCTTGATCCATCGATGCTACCTGAAAACGAATAAAATAGTACTGTACCATGAGGATACAAAAACAGCATCAATTCAACAACAATAGGACATTATAAAATTATGTATTGCACTTACCTGTCGAGGGGCTTCCGCATCACAGTCACCAAACTGGAATTTGTCTCCACGTTGTTTCTGCCATCCAGCTGCTAACTTCTTCATCATCATGCTGAGAACATTTGTGACTCTTGGTTTCTAGCAGTTAACGGCTTTCGTGATTGAATTACGGATGTCTTCATTCCACAGAACCATTTTAAACCTATCAGGTGATATGAAGTTCAATGCAGGCTCGTCAATGTTCAGAAGATCAGATGGATCCGTTTTGCATAAATCATCGTACAGCGTTGGAAATGCAATAATGATCTTAGCATAATCTGTTGTGCTAGCCGATGTCAGACTGATGAATGGTTCAATCAAATGTATTCCAATTAGTGCACCAGCTAGACAAAGGATGCGAATATATTCAAGGTTACTGAATGAGCGCAGGATGCATGCAAGTTGGTTAGTGATGTGTTCATACTTGTTGAGAAAATTAGAAACATCTTCATCCAAGTGGATGGTGATAGCTCACAAGAAAGTAAGCCTATTGAACCTCTCTTTTTGTAGGCGAACAGCAGCATTCTTCTTTGGCATGATGTATTGATCAAAGTCACCTGCTTTGTTCCACTGTTTATGGTCATAATCGTGTGAAACCAATCTCACTAAACAGTCCATGAACTGTGATTGAATCATGGGATGTAACACAACTGACAAGGAAATTTGCAAATATCTGTTTTCTAGATCCATCATCATGATAAGTAATTGTGACTCTCTCATCCGAATTCATGATCTCTTGCACTATTTCTGCCAGTACAAAGCTTCAATAGCTTTTCCTATTTTTCGGCATGCTGACTGGGCTGGAGCTGTCTAAATCAATGTAATGCGCATTTTCGTCAAAGTACTTCCAGCTGAGATCGAACATGTAGTTTCTCACTTCAATAATAGCTGCTGTTGCTTGGTTGTATGATAAATGATATTTGGATATCAGTTTATCAGCCACTCTGTAGAATGCTTCTTTTATTTTTGCCGGACTTTTACGGATATGCCTGTATTGATGAGGCAACTTGTCTCTATCCTCATTCAAGTTTGCATACACAAATTTTCGTTTTTTTTTATGTTGGTATATTTTCTTCAGGGATATATTCATCTTCAGTGCATGTGTCCTCATCTGTTATCGCGCCATCAAATTCTTGGTAAAGCTGTGATACAAACTGATTTTTCTTTGTGTCTTCTTGTTCCTTTAGGAGCATCTTGTCTATTACAGCTTGTATCCTCATTTGCCTCTCAGCTGTTCTTTGCCATGCCATGTCCATGAATTATCACAAAACATTTTTCTTGGTCCTCGTTGATCCTCCAGGAACTTCCACTCTATCTCAGTAACTTTAACACCATAGATCTTCTCTTGGCGTCTTCGTGATTTCATATCTGTACAGGAGATATCAAACAAAGTGGCTGCAACACGGTTGTTGAATTCTGAAATTTCTGCTCGTTTTGCTTCAGTCATTCTCTGTGAGCGAACCTGAGAGTGTTTTTTGAACTCTTCATACAATTTTGTTATCTGATTGACAATGTTACTGATCGACTTTGTGTATAGGTTACACCAGATCCAAAGGTTCTGCAAGTTGTAGGCAACTTTCCATGCAGCATCACTAACAGAAAGTTGATTCTTACCAGCTCTGGCTGGCCTCAGCATGAACATCATCACTTGAATAACATCTTGCTGGAGTGGCAGTACACCTGCCTTAAACTGATATAGCTCAATATGTTCCACATCTCCACACCGGCGTGTGGAAGCAGAACGTAACTCTCTCATTTTGATCCTGTTAATTACTGTAAGTCTATTTTAAGATTTCTTTAGCTCCTGTAAATGAGAAAAAATTATTAAACAAGCATAAAAAAGTTACAACTAAAATAATCATGTAATATAATAATATTATATATAATATATAATATATAAATATATACATATGTAATATATATAAATATATAATATATATATTATATTATATTATATTATATATATAAATATAATAATATAATATTATGATTATATGTAAATAATAATCATAAAATAATAATCAATGGCAAATAATCAGTTTTTGTGGCTAATATTGTTATTTAGCATCAGCAAACAATTCAGTTAACTAAATTTATGATGTGAATATTGATGTCATAGCAATTTAATAGTATTTTTTTAACAAAACCAGATAAAGTGGCTAATAATTTTCATTGTTAATATCAGCAAAACTTCAGAGGGCATGTACAGGGGGGGTTAATGACATCAGATATTTGTGAAACATGGTTCATTTTACTTCTTTTGTATGATAGCAACTTTTAAAGACCAGAAAACTGGGGGTCACCATTTCTGTTCACCCCCCCCTAATAAGAGTAACAAACATTTCAAATCTATAGCACACAGGTACACTTTGCTGATTTTGTTCCAACTAACGCCAAACGATTTTATTTTATTCAGTCTTAAAATCTAAGGGCAATGACAAACACAATCACCACTGGAGAGAGAGAGAGAGAGAGAGAGAGAGAGAGAGAGAGAGAGAGAGAGAGAGAGAGAGAGTTACAAGGAGTTACAAGGACAAGAGGAAGACTCAAAGACCTTCCGGTCCACTCTGGGAGGTTCCTATTATGAAACAAGTTTATTTTTCTTTCAACTATTCTAGCGGTAGTAGAAAACTGGATAGAAAAGTATAAGGCTCTCTCTCCACCCTCCGCTCCCTTCCTGCCAGAGGCAGGTACGAAAAAGGATGAAGAAAATACCTTGATCCTGAAAAAGTAGCCAAGGAAATTTTACAGGAAAGGGAGAATATATAAGATAGCTCTATAACTTTCAGAACTCCTGCAGAGTTACGTTGTTTTAGTCTTAAACCATGAGAGTATTCTGTACTTTGTCTTGCCTATTTTTAAACAAATTTATACTTTGGCTTCAAACAACTTCTGATGGAAGTTGGTTCCACATATTAACTATTTTATAGGAAAAGAAATTGCCGAAGACAGAGGTCCTAAATGTCTTTACAGTAGTTCCACTTTAAAAACGTTATTTCTTGTCGGATTGGCATTAAGTGAGAATAAGTCCCTGTAGTCTACCCTGTCTATTCCACTGAGCAACTTGAAGACTTGAATAAGCTGACCGCGCAACCTCCTCGTCTCTAAGGAAAACAGATTTAGGCGCTCCAATCTCTGTTGAAGGGATCAATTTTGTAGCCCTTGCTTGTACCCTTTCTAACCTTTCTATATCTTTCCTAAGGAACTGAGACCAAAACTGCGCACAATATTCGATTTGAGGTCTGACTAGTGAATTATAAAGAGACATTACAGTCAACCTTGTTTCGAAACTGGAAATGTCTTTTAATATAACCTAATATTTTTAAGGCCCTCTTTACGAATTCTGCACAGTGCTTCGACGGTTTCAGATCATTACTGATATAGACTCCTAAGTCTTTCTCCAGATCGGTTCCAGTCAAGTTCCTTCCCAAGAGAGAGTAATCAGTCTTGGGGTTTTTATAACCTATGTGCATTACCTTACATTTGTCCAAGTTGAATAGCATCTGCCACTGGCGACGGGCGCCCACTCCGAAACCACTCCATTTATTACCACTCTCTGCTTTCTATCTTTTAACCAATACTCAATCCAGTTGGAAACGAGCCCGGTGATTCCTAGTGCTCTGACTTTAGCCATCAATCTCGCGTGAGGGACTTTGTCAAAGGCTTTTTGAAAGTCGAGATACACTATATCTATTGCCCTACCTGCATCGTATAGAATATGTATATTATGGAAAAACTCTAGCAGGCTTGTCAGACAGGATCTATGTCGCCTAAATCCATGTTCAGTATAAAAATTTAGATTATTAGATTGAATGTGATACAAAATACGTTCTAAATGATGGAGTCCAACAGTTTGTCGACAATTGATGTTAAACTGATCGGGCGGTAATTACAAGGATTTTGCTATCACCCTTTATAAAGATTGGTGTTACATTTGCGAACTTCTAGTCGGTTAGAACTTTCCCTCACTCGATTGATTGTTTGAATATGGTTATTAAGTCGTCAACAACATTGTGGCTAACCTCCTTTAATACCCTTGGAAGAAATAAGTCGGGAGAGAGATAGAGACAGAAATATATATAGGGTGTCCATAAATTATTCACCCCATTATAAGCCTTAATAAATTCGTTACTATAGGAGCTATCTTAAAACGGTTTGCGGCAGTTAATAACATAACTCAAGAATGTTTTCTTTATTTTGCAGAATATCCACTAGGGGCACAATGGCGACAGTGAAGGAGAAAGCAATGTGTGTGCTGTGGATGTGGGAAACCAAATCTCCAATTACTGTACAGAGACGTTTTCGGGAGGAATATCAGAAAACTCCACCAAAAAAGCAATCACTCAAGCGATGGCTGAAACAATTTCAAGAAACTGGCAGTGTGCTACATCAGAAAGGAGCTGGTAGGCCTAGTGTGTCTGAAGATAAGACAGCAGGAATTCAGGAGGCGTTTATCCGAAGTCCTACAAAATCCATCTGCCGAGCAAGCCGAGAACTGCAAATACCGCGTTCAACAGTGCATAAAGTGGTTCACAAGAGGTTGAAACTTTATGCCTACAAATTGCAAACCTTGCAGAAACTTCTACCAAATGACAAACCCAAACGGCTACAGTTTGCTGTTGACATTCTTGACCGTATTGATGAAGATGAGCATTTTTAGAACAATGTCGTTTCCAGTGATGAAGCGACATTCCATCTGTCTGGGGCTACACAAAGGACAGAGTGTATGCAAAGAAGGTTAATAACATCACAGAATTAAGACACCGGATTGAAGAGACATTAGCTTCCATCACGCAAGACATGCTTCTTAATGTTTGGAACGAAATCATCTATCGCCTTGATGTTCTGCGTGCTACCAATGGGGCTCACGTGGAGGTTTACTGAATTAAAACAAAGATTTCTTGAGTTGTGTTATTAATTGCCGCAAACCGTTTTAAGATAGCTCCGATAATAACGAATTTATTAAGGCTTATATTGGAGTGAATAATTTATGGACTCAATCAATAAGAATATAAAGACAAGAGATACGACTCTCAACATTTATTGGCCAAACGTTTTGGTCCACTCAGGGGCCATCTTCAATGACTAAATGAAAGCATCTAAAGAAAATCAATAATATAACTAAAGTAAACACAAATGTCAGATAAATATACTGTACATTAGGGTGGATCGATTTTACATTTGTTTCGATTTGCATATTCTAATAGAGACAAAAACTTGCGCATGCATGAGAAAATAGCCTCTGCAAAATCATAGCTTAATAGGTAATCATCTTCTGCCCCCGGCAGAGCGATGAAAATCATATTTTAGTAGTCAAAAACGTATTTTTCTTATAATTTTTAAAATATTTCAATGTGCATCAAAATTATTCCTAATAACTATAAAGTCGATGAAAAAGACCTCATATGATCGTTTTTCCAAGCGCGTTGTCCTACGTTAATATCTTTTGCCTCCCGGGAACAACGTCAAATGTTGAAAAAATAGGTAATTTATATACATATTTTCAGATCGGCTCTTTGTCTTAAATAATGCATTTATATATTTCCCATAGCATTTATATCGTTGCTTAGGCATGAAATAACACACGCAAAATTTTATGACTAGAGTAATATCTTCTGTCCCCGAGAAAAGTCTAAATGTGGATTATAATTACGTTAATGCGATGTTATAAGTACGATAAGTACTAAGTACAGCTCCTCGCTTGCTAATTTTATAAAATTAGCAACCCAGAACTCACCACGAGGAGGTGGCTGTACGTCGAGTTCCACCCTATCCAGCCCCAACCACCCTTCCTTTGGCTGCATGTCGATTTACATACGGTAATCTTTCTTAGAATCAAATCGTGGAATTTTTGTTCGGGAGTGAAAACGGGAGCGGATGAATCCGTCCCTCTCTTCTATTCCACTTACACTGGCAGAGGCTTCGGTTACTAATTTGATGAGTCTCTCGACCGCTTGAGTATGACAAGGGAATAGTGGGATCAGTCCATCAGGCTGGTCTCCCGTCTCAACAAACTCTTTTATTCGGGTATCAGGTATTGTTTTTGTAACGGGGGGGTTCGGTCACCTCAACCGTTTGCCAGTTGATCATTTCGTAATAGTTTTGACTATCGTAGAGCAGCTCAGGCATGGCGAAGGCTCGAATTTCCCCCGCTGGTGATTGTTTTGATCGTGCTTTTAATATTCTTCTCCATCCCAATTCTCTTATGTGTTGCTCATCGGCATGTAGCATGGAGATCAAAATATTTTCTGGGTGAGCAAAGAAAGAATTTCTCCGGAGGACTTTGTTGGCGATTGTCTTAGATCTTTGAGGCATGGTCTGAGAGAGACGCATCATTTCGAAAAAATGTTTTGCGCCCTCAGTGAAACTGGAGTTTTTCTTTATTTTAAACCAAATTGGTACGTAAACTGTCATAATGAATCGCACAATTTCGTTGAAGGTGCTGGAGGGTTCACTGGTTGAAACATAGAGGCGCAGAAATCTATTTGCTGTTGTCAGCCACCTGGAATGCGCCATCTTACCTGGATTTCGAGCCGCGAGAGCTGAAGAGCAGCTACCGCTCGACACTGCTCTGTAGATGCCTAACAAATATTTTTGGTCAGTGCTCAACTCGGCATCATCTATGTCAATGTCGGGAGATGGAATGGCATCGAATTCTGTAAATGGAAGTTTTTCGCAGTCGTTCAGTTGTTTTCCAACTGGTCCAGAAAAGCCCATTGGCCCAGTTGTTTTGCCGTCCAAGTCTTGAATGAGGTGTCGCAGTGATAATTCATTACCGTGTAATAGGCATGTGTGTGTGTTATTTCATGCCTAAGCAACGATATAAATGCTATGGGAAATATATAAATGCATTATTTAAGACAAAGAGCCGATCTGAAAATATGTATATAAATTACCTATTTTTTCAACATTTGACGTTGTTGCCGGGGGCAAAAGATATTAACGTAGGACAAGGCGCTTGGAAAAACGATCATATGAGGTCTTTCATCGACTTTATAGTTATTAGGAATAATTTTGATGCATATTGAAATATTTTAAAAATTATAAGAAAAATACTTTTTGACTACTAAAATATGATTTTCATCGCTCTGCCGGGGCAGAAGATGATTACCTATTAAGCTAAGATTTTGCAGAGGCTATTTTCTCATGCATGCGCAAGTTTTTGTCTCTATTAGAATATGGAAATCGAAAAAAGTGTAAAATCGATCCCATTTTACACTTTTTTCGATTTCCATATTCTAATAGAGACAAAACTTGCGCATGCATGTGAAAATAGCCTCTGCAAAATCTTAGCTTAATAGGTAATCATCTTCTGCCCCCGGCAGAGCGATGAAAATCATATTTTAGTAGTCAAAAAGTATTTTTCTTATAATTTTTAAAATATTTCAATATGCATCAAAATTATTCCTAATAACTATAAAGTCGATGAAAAAGACCTCATATGATCGTTTTTCCAAGCGCCTTGTCCTACGTTAATATCTTTTGCCCACGGCAACAACGTCAAATGTTGAAAAAATAGGTAATTTATATACATATTTTCAGATCGGCTCTTTGTCTTAAAAAATGCATTTATATATTTCCCATAGCATTTATATCGTTGCTTAGGCATGAAATAACACACACACATGCCTATTACACGGTAATGAATTATCACTGCGACACCTCATTCAAGACTTGGACGGCAAAACAACTGGGCCAATGGGCTTTACTGGACCAGTTGGAAAACAACTGAACGACTGCGAAAAACTTCCAATTACAGAATTCGATGCCATTCCATCTCCCGACATTGACATAGATGATGCCGAGTTGAGCACTGACCAAAAATATTTGTTAGGCATCTACAGAGCAGTGTCGAGCGGTAGCTGCTCTTCAGCTCTCGCCGCTCGAAATCCAGGTAAGATGGCGCATTCCAGGTGGCTGACAACAGCAAATAGATTTCTGCGCCTCTATGTTTCAACCAGTGAACCCTCCAGCACCTTCAACGAAATTGTGCGATTCATTATGACAGTTTACGCACCAATTTGGTTTAAGATAAAGAAAAACTCCAGTTTCACTTAGGGCGCAAAACATTTTTTCGAAATGATGCGTCTCTCTCAGACCATGCCTCAAAGATCTAAGACAATCGCCAACAAAGTCCTCCGTAGAAATTCTTTCTTTGCTCACCCAGAAAATATTTTGATCTCCATGCTACATGCCGATGAGCAACACATAAGAGAATTGGGATGGAGAAGAATATTAAAAGCACGATCAAAACAATCACCAGCGGGGGAAATTCGAGCCTTCGCCATGCCTGAGCTGCTCTACGATAGTCAAAACTATTACGAAATGATCAACTGGCAAACGGTTGAGGTGACCGAACCCCCCGTTACAAAAACAATACCTGATACCCGAATAAAAGAGTTTGTTGAGACGGGAGACCAGCCTGATGGACTGATCCCACTATTCCCTTGTCATACTCAAGCGGTCGAGAGACTCATCAAATTAGTAACCGAAGCCTCTGCCAGTGTAAATGGAATAGAAGAGAGGGACGGATTCATCCGCTCCCGTCTTCACTCCCGAACAAAAATTCCACGATTTGATTCTAAGAAAGATTACCGTATGTAAATCGACATGCAGCCAAAGGAAGGGTGGTTGGGGCTGGATAGGGTGGAACTCGACGTACAGCCACCTCCTCGTGGTGAGTTCTGGGTTGCTAATTTTATAAAATTAGCAAGCGAGGAGCTGTACTCAGTACTTATCGTACTTATAACATCGCATTAACGTAATTATAATCCACATTTAGACTTTTCTCGGGGACAGAAGATATTACTCGAGTCATAAAATTTTGCGTGTGTTATTTCATGCCTAAGCAACGATATAAATGCTATGGGAAATATATAAATGCATTATTTAAGACAAAGAGCCGATCTGAAAATATGTATATAAATTACCTATTTTTTCAACATTTGACGTTGTTGCCGGGAGGCAAAAGATATTAACGTAGGACAACGCGCTTGGAAAAACGATCATATGAGGTCTTTTTCATCGACTTTATAGTTATTAGGAATAATTTTGATGCATATTGAAATATTTTAAAAATTATAAGAAAAATACGTTTTTGACTACTAAAATATGATTTTCATCGTTCTGCCGGGGGCAGAAGATGATTACCTATTAAGCTAAGATTTTGAAGAGGCTATTTCCTCATGCATGCGCAAGTTTTTGTCTCTATTAGAATATAGAAATCGAAAAAAATGTAAAATCGATCCACCCTACTGTACATAATAATAAAACCTAGTACAATAAGCAAATAGTTATTGTATTGTATTATTGCTTGTTGTACTAGGTTTTATTATTATGTACAGAATATTTTTTCTGACATTTGTATTTACTTTAGTTATATTATTGATTTTCTTTAGATGCTTTCATTTAGTCACTGAAGATAGCCCCTGAGTGGACCGAAACGTTTGGCCAATAACTGTTGAAAGTCGTATCTCTTGTCTTTATATTCCTATTGAGGATAAGTTTCCGGAAGAACACTTCTATCGTAACTATATATATATATATATATATATATATATATATATATATATATATATATATATATATATATATTACGCTAATTAATGAATAGCATGATCATGGGTCCAAATTCTCACTTAATCTGCAATTTGTGTAATTTGGAAACAACTGAAATGCGCAGCAATAAGATGCGATTTCTGTCAAAAACTGCACGACTTTATTTGCATGAAGTGGGATGATAGGAAAATATCTCTTGCCTCGAACGCGAAACAGATTGTAGGAATCAAATTTCTGTGTGATGCATGTACACGGAACTAGTACGGCTGCAAATTGGACCAGTGCTAAGCAATTGCAATGTTGATCATTTGGGGGAGAAGTGGGGCGGCCTCACCACCCCAAAGGGGTATACCTAACCCAAGAGAGAGAGAGAGGAGGAGAGAGAGGAAGAGACCATCCAGCGTCTACGAGATGCAAACGCTTAATGAGAGCTCAGGTAGCATCATGTGGCTTAGAACTCGAAATCCGCCAGTTGGCTTAAGCAGCCAGTTGACAGTTGGCTTAAGCAGCCAGTTGACAGTTGGCTTAATCCGTCAGTTGGCTTAGAAGACTTAGAAGGCATAAATGGCCTGTATATATTAATAACCTTCGAACGAATTAAAAGCGCACACAAACGCACATACACGCCCATAGATAGATCCAAATTATCACACACACACACACACAGTATATAAACAGATGTATGTAAAGCCCCAATACCAAAATATATACGAGCATAACCACCACACAAAAAACCACCACAGCACCAGAACCAGCACCACAACCACCAATCGTCTAAGTTTAGCTTACCATCACCAAACCAAACCCACCTTACCCACGGCTTTTACTTACCAGCTCTTGGTAGAACGAAAAAGTCTCTAAGTACGACCCAATAGACAAAGCTATTACGTATAAAAAATACGTTTATGGAGCCAGCGGGTAGACCGACATGGTCACAAAAAAGGGTAACGCTAATAGTTTTTCTATTAAGCTTCTCATGGTGGAACACCACGAGGACAATTTGACGTTTGGTTGATCTTTTATACAAAAAATCGAATAAGATAAACTAAGTTTAATACAGAAACAAATTTTCATCATAATATACAATTTTATCTTTAAGCTATAATATAAAAAGCATTAATATGATTTTAAAACAAAATAGAAATTAAATTATGGGTAACTATTTCATTTTTCCTCTTTCACCCATTTATTGTGTTTCAATACAAATTTGTTTTGAAGCCACAATATATCGTTAAACCTTATTACAAAAAATATTAGTATAACTTTATATTAAAAATAGATTGTATTTCGAGATAACTATTTCATTTCTCGTCTCTAGCTCATTCATTTTGTTTCAATACAAATTTATCTTTAAGACACCAATATATCTTTAAACCGTGTTACAAAAAAAAATATTAATATAACTTTATAATAAAAATAGATTCTATTTCGGGGTAACTTATTCATTTTTCCGCTTTTACACCTCTATTTTGTTTCAATACAAATCTATCATTAATAAACAATTTTATCCTTAAACTATTACAAAAAATATTAATATGATTTTTTAAACAAAATAGATTCTATTTCGGGGTAACTTATTAATTTTTCCTCTTTTACGCAACTATTTCGTTTCAATGCAAATTTTCTTTAAGACACCAATATATCTTTAAACCTTATTGCAAAAAAATATTAATATAATTATATATTAAAAATAGATTGTATTTTGGGATAACTATTTCATTTCTCGTCTCTCGCCCATTTATTTTGTTTCAATGCATATTTATCTTTAAAACACCAATATTATTATTATATTACATTAATTATAACTTTATAATAAAAATAGATTCAATTTTGGGGTAACCTATTAATTTTTCCTCGTTTACGCAACTATTTTGTTTTAATACAAATTTGTCTTTGACATCAATGTATCCTTAAACCTTATTACAAAAAATATTAATATAACTTTATATTAAAAATAGATTGTATTTTGGGGTAACTATCGCCAGAATATCCATAGACTATTTGAACATCTTTTTCCTCAAGCTTCGCACGGTTCAACGTAGCCTTAAAAGTCTCAAAGGAGGGAGTGCTAGGGCGTCTTTCAGTATTCACCACATCTTCCGTCTTTACCGAATACCACTTCATAAACGTCGAACACGTAATATCAAAGGTAGCCATCATTATTTTTCGTCTACGTGAGAAATCTTCAAATATACGTCTGAGATCCAGGGCTTGCAGCGGTCAACTGAGCACGCACGGTAGAGATATTCCCACGTAGTAGCAGGAGACACGTGACCTTTGATCGATCATACAGGAGGCGGAGTTTAGGACTTTTCCTATACATACGCTACTATTTAATTACATGGAGAGATGTTACGCACTGAAGTTTAATTGACTTAGAAATAAAGACATAAACCTTTATTCCTTAATGTATGTAGGGGGGTTCAATTAAATATATGAAACAACTTTGCTTACCACACCAAATAAACTTCAAAAAAGAAAAAAAAAATATATATATATATACAGTAATATATATATATATTGTATTCCAGGCTTTAATTAAAAGCTGCTGTATCATTTAGAAGATTAATCCGTAAATTGAAATCTTACAACAATAAAGGAAATATACTGAACATTTTCTGGCTGATAGGCGCCAGTGTGCCTGTTGTTGGTTCTAATGGAGTTAACCATGATTTTTCGTGTTTACATTCGCGGTTCGCCCCCTGCCATCCCACCACATTGCGCCTCAGTCAGTGTCTCTCAGCCCTACCAAAGATAATATTAGCAACAATGTTAGCAGAGGGAGGGGTTACAACAGTGCTTTCCACAGCAATTGAAATTAGAGGGGCGTTCGAATTTTTAATGTGGTGAGGGCTGAGAGGTGAGACTGTGAGGGCGAAGGTGGGCTTTATGGCACCATAGTAAATCACTGAAATATATATATATATATAATAGTCTGTATATATATATATATATATATATATATATATATATATATAAAGTGTAAATATATATACAGGGTGTCCCATAAGTCCGGCATCATAGGAGAAATTCATATTTTTCTATTTCTACAAACCATAATTCATATTTTTCTCTTTCTACAGGCCATAATGTCTGTGAGTAAGGAAGAACGAATCCAGATAATTCTACTCAGGAAATCGGAGTCAAAGAGAGGCCGCTGCTGAATTTAACAGACTGCATCCAGACCGCGAGCCAATAACACAGAGTTGTGTTAGCAGTCTTGTTGCAAAGTTTAGGGGAACAGGATCCATAGAAGATAAACCACGCAGTGGACCTTCAAGGAGGTCCACTGACGATGATACAGCGACTGCTATTCTGGCTCATTTTAATAGAAGTCCCAATAAGTCTCTTCGGCGATTGTCCGCCGAGACAGGAGGGTCGAAAAGTAGCATCCATCGCATTCTTCAGGCTCACAAATGGCATCCATATAAACTTCAGATCCTACAGAAATTAAGCGAAGATGATCCCGACTAGAGGATGGAATTTTGTGAATGGGCTACGGACAATATGCTCGGGATACCAATTTCCCGTCCACCATTCTGTTCAGTGACGAGGCTGTTTTTTATGGAAATGGTGAGGTAAATCGACAGAACATCCGCTACTGGTCTCAAAAGAACCATCACTGGTATACCTCTTCAAAGGAACCAGGTGCATCTCGGGTGATGGTATGGTGTGGCATTTGGAAGGATCTCATCATAGGCCCCCTCTTTTTCGATGAACATGTCACTGGAGGGACCTTCCTACTTATGCTCAAGGAAGAAGCATTTCCCAGTGTCTTGAACGAAGAAGGAAATTTCCCAACATGGTTCCAGCAAGACGGCGCTCCTGCACATTACAGCACCCAAGTAAGGGAATACCTGTACCAACAATTCCCTGGTCATTGGATAGGACGTCGAGGGCCTGTGGAATGGCCAGCTAGAAGCCCGGATCTCACGCCACTAGATATTTATCTCTGTGGCCACTTGAAAGCGCTGGTATACGCAGAGAAAATTAGGAGTGTTGAACATTTGCGGCAGCGCATTATTGGGGCATGTAACACCATTACTCCTGACATCATTCACCGTGTGCTTGCTGACTGGGTATCACGTCTGAATTTGTGTATTGAAAACAATGGTGGACATATTGAGCACGTTCTATAAATAAAAGCTTTTGTTTTGCCTTTTTTATTATTATTTTTCCTATGATGCTGGACTTATGGGACACCCTGTATATATATAATATATATACTGTATATATGTTTTTCAGCTTTTTACTATGGTGCCATAAAACCAACCTTCGCCCTCACAGTCTCACTCCTCGGCCTTCAACCCATTAAAAATTCGAACGCTCCCTCTAATTTCAATTCCTCGGAAAAGCACTGTTGTAACCTTTCCCTCCGCTAACATTGTTGCTAATATTGTCTTTGGTAGCGCTGAGAGACACTGACTGAGGCGCATTGTGGTGAGATGGCAGGGGGCGAACAGCGAATGTAAACACCGACAAATCATGATATATATATATATATATATATATATATATATATATATATATATATATCGGACTACAAGATTAGGTGCCAGACTGTGCTATTCATTTAATTTGTATATATTTAATGGAGAAGCGGTGCTCTCCGTATAATTAATTTCTTTTTGTGCGTATTATTAAAGGAAAAATATAGTTTGTGGACATTTTCATCGTTCATGTCAGACGAATTTATTCAGCATCCGTCTTATGGGCAAAGCTAATAATTTTTCTATTAAGCTTCTCATGGTGAACACCACGAGGGCAATTTGACGTTTAAACTATAACAAGAAGCATTAATATGATTTTTAAAACAAAATAGAATTTAAATTAGGGGTAACCATTTCATTTTTTCTCTTTTGAACAATTATTTTGTTTCAATACAAATTTGTGTTTAAGACACCAATGTATCTTTAAACCTTATTACAAAAAATATTAATATAACTTTATATTGAAAACAGATTGTATTTCGGGATAGCTATTTCATTTCTCGTCTTTCGCCCACTTATTTTGTTTCAATACATATTTATCTTTAAGACACCAATATATTTTTATACCTTATTACGAAAAAATATTAATCTAACTATAATAAAAATAGAATCTATTTCGGGGTAACTTATTCATTTTTCCTTTTTTACGCCTCTATTTTGTTTCAATACAAATTTATCTTTAATATACAATTTTATTCTTAAACTATTACAAAAAATATTAATATGATTTTTAAAACAATAGATTCTATTTCGGGGTAGCTTTTTCATTTTTCCTCTTTTACGCAACTATTTTGTTTCAATACAAATTTATCTTCAAGACACAATTATATCTTTAAACCTTATTAAAAAAAATATTAATATAACTTTATATTAAAAATAGATTGTATTTTGGGGTAACTATTTCATTTCTCGTCTTTCGCTCATTTATTTTGTTTCAATACAAATTTATCTTTAATATACAATTTTATCCTTAACCTATTATTAAAAAAATATTAATATGATTTTTAAAACAAAACAGACTCTATTTCGGGATAACTTATTAATTTTTCCTCTTTTATCCAATTATTTTGTTTCAATATAAATTTAGCTTTAAGGCACAAATATATCTTTAAACCTTATTAAAAAAAAATATTAATATAACTTTATAATAAAAATAGATTCTATTTCGCGGTAACTTATTCATTTTTCCTCTTCTACGCAACTCTTTTGCTTCAATACAAATTTATATTTCAGACATAATTATATCCTTAGAATATAACAAAAACGTTAATATAATTTTTAAAGCAAAATAACCTAAGGAATGAATAAGTTATATTTCGTAAAGGATGCTAGGACAACTGCCCCCCGGACAACCGACCCCCGGACAACTGCCCCCGTAAGACAATCGCCCCCGGATTATTGCCCCCATAGGTAAATAAAAATTAAATTGCAATTAAATTTATTAATATTTATAAAAAACAAACCTAACCTAACCTAACCTAACCTAACCTAACCACCAACTATGACTTTCAAAACGACCTTTCAATAAGTATTGCCACCTGTTAAATTTTTGTTAAATATTGCTAACTTTTTAAATATAATTTTTTTTCAGGCTACAAGCAAAATTAAGCAAGAATTGGCAATAATGTTGTTAAATATTGTTTTAGCTTGCCATTTTTTAAAAGTAAATTTAATTTCTATTTAATTTTTATTTACTTATGGGGGGCAATAATCCGGGGGGCGATTGTCCTACGGGGGCAATTGTCCGGGGGGCGGTTGTCGGGGGGCAATTGTCCGGGGGGCGGTTGTCCAGGGGGAAGTTGTCCGGACACCTTCGTAAAGACGTCCCCAGAATTCGCAGCTCGTCCAATTACAACCCAATGAGCGGGGAATGAGAACAAATCCAGGATCGCTGGTTGGCGGAAAGTCTCGCTCTCACACAGGAAACCCGCGAATCGAATATTGGGGGTGGGGCCAATCGGGGTCAGGAATATAAGAGGGAACATTTTCAGCTGGATCCACAACAGTTATTTATCAACGAGTAACTACACATTCTCTCATCACGGACACTTCCAGTCAGACACATCAGCTTTACTGCTCCCCACAGGTATTTGAAGTCGGGGACCTCTCTGCAGGGGCTACGCTTCATCTTTTCGCAGCGGCCGAACGGAACGCCCTACTTTCAACGCAATCCATTGCAGAAATTTGTGACGGCGAGAAAGACCCAGCAGAAAAGTCTACACTCGAGATGTGAGTAATTACGTAATAATTTAGTTTGTGATTCATTCTCGAGCTATATATATCGTATCATTCAGTGCTTAACCCTTGCAAGTGTTAGTTAATTTATAAAAAGCCATAATAAACGAAGTGAAAGGATATCGGCCCAGGGGTTCGAGACCCGGTGTTGACAGACGATGCATAATACACCCAGCTAATCTTCCTTTGAGCCCAGTTAGGCTAGTTACCTTGTGCTTATTATTTGATCCGGGTACCCTATCCTGCATTTCTCTCATTGTAACTCCTTGTAACTCTCTCTTCCTATATATATATATATATGTATGGAAGTATATGTTAGCAACCCGGTTAGGCCAGCTGCTTGCTTTTTATTATTTCATCCGGGCGCCCTAATCGGCATTTTACCTTATTGTAACTCCTTATAACTCTCTCACCCCATATATACATCGCGGTGTCTTAAGATATAAATGCATGTTTACTACAGGTTACTGTGCTAGGCTTTTTGTAAGTAATGTATTCTATTAAGTATTTAGAGAGTGAATTTTGTTTATCAAATAATTACGTGTTAACATTTATTTAAAATTAGTTTGTGAAATGTTTCGTTAAACTAGCATGTATCCCCAATTTTATATATATATTTATATATGGAACAAATGGATTTTAATTAAAAAAGATTCAATGTAGATGATGCGTATACTATCTGCCAGGCGCTCGATATCCTGTGACGGTTTAGTCATCCAATATGATCATTATTAGAAAAATGTATGAGCTGTCAAAATAATTTTCTGTCTACAACCGTATCATTTCTCCTTATAGGTCCGATGCGGAACTCGATTTGGAGGATTTACAGCGCAGTCAACTCAGTGACCTGAATACCGGTCCAACGATTGCCAAGTCGTCGGGGAAGTAATGTAAGCTTTTTTTCTTTTGTTTAAGAACAAGACAGTGTATTTTTATCAATTTATTAGATGATAGAAATCATGTTTTATAAATTAGTACAATTCAGCTAAAACTAGTTATAGAATTAGCATCCAATAAATAAGCTACAGAGCACAAGATTGACATTATTGGGACATCTTATATTTTACACAATATAGTTACAATTATATATATATATATATATATATATATATATATATATATGCACACGCGTAAAACTTTACACAATACATCGAGTGCGCACAAATGGGAACCTTTTCTTTATTTGCATGCACACCATTTGATCATTCAGCTCAGTATTGATGAAATCGAATAATTTTAAAAACATTATAAATCTTTTTCTACGTGACATGTGCAAGAGAAATGAAAGACAATACATCCCGCAAGTATTAATAAAATATCCTTGTAATCGGTGGGAATTCCAGACAATTTCGGGGATATGCAACTGTTCGAGAAATTTTACAATAACAGGGTCACTCTAGGGATGAGTTCCCCAATGGATTAAAATAAAACATTCTTTCCCTATTTTTAAAGTATATTGTAAACCAATGAATCCCTTCGCCCAAAACAATGTCCGTTTACAATAATTCCCCGCATTTTCTCGAAGTTGGTAATTTCAATGTTTCATTCTTCGCAAACACACCGATAAATTTGGAGCGTGTGATTCGGTCACTATTCATTACTCTCTGAAGTGTATTCGCATCCATTTTAAAAGTCAGTGACTACCTTCCTGAAGCGTTCGACCTCAATTATGGCTTGTAACTCAAGGTATACTAGTACAGTAATAGGAGCGTCTATCGGGTTGGCCAATTCCAATCTGACTGAGATGTTCCAACTTTGTTGTGGACTTAAGTGTGTATTTACATTAGCAGATAAATCGGGTGTGATATCAAACGGGTAAAGGTTAAATTGATCGATGAATTCTTTCTGCGTTACCCTAATCCCGAGCTCATCACAAGCACCTGCAATATGGGACAGATTACTATATGCTCTCGCGCAAAGCGGGAACACAGCGTCTGATGAGTAGTCCGTATCCATAGTCCCACCAAACGCTAGGACATTGACGGATAGTTATATTTTTAAGGAAAAAATTCTCGAATTTCAAGGCGTTCTTTTTATATTTTCCATTCGTCGAAGCGTGATCCTGCATTCCAATTAATATCCTTTTAGGTAGAACTCTCAGGTCCACGTTTTCTAGCTGCTTCGAGGCCAACCTTGGGGACACCGTTTATAGTTTGATCTGTACTCTGTTAATTGAGTATTTTACTGTTCCGTGTATTAAATTTTTTCAATTTCTAATTGTTTAACAGAGCTTAATTTCACTCGACGCACTCGGGAATATGTTTCCATAATGTGAATCACAACGGGTTTTGCGCCCTCTTCTTGATCAGTCCCACATTTATGCAGATCTCAGGATTCGTGCGGGTGAGCTTTCATTTCATAACCACTCCATTCATAAGCAGTTTCTCCTGGAATGTGCAGTCTGTATGCAGACATCCAAAACACTCGTATATCTTTTTTTTAGAATTTTTAAATTTGTCCTTGATACTACTTTCGTCTTTCGCTTGATAATAGCCCTCGGCACTTAAAAAGGTATCCTTCGCTTCTTTTGAAAAGTTGAAGACATTTACCACAGAGGCTCGTAGGTGATAATAACCCGTTCCTGCCGAAATGTTGACTTGGTTTAAATACACCTCACACTGACTGAATATGGAGTATAGAAAGTTGGTTTCAGGGTAAGCAGAACAATTATCATCGCAGTCCGTTCCATCAGAATGGGCTATACGTAGTTTAGCGTATATGTGCATGCAGCTTGGATCAAAAAAGTATGGGCCTGAGCCGGGTATCACGAATTCTATAGGGGCACTCGGGGAAATAATTGTGTTTAATGAGTTAATTGTAATAAAGTCACTGTGCTCAACAGAAATTTGTGTTGGGGGCATATCAAAGAGGGACAGCTCCGATTTACAACATTGTGAGCTACACGGATGGATGAAGCGTACCATGACGAGTCAGAAATAGTGCCACCTCTCTAGACAAGTAGTAATCAGCCTATGATTCGTGAGAGCAATGTCCTCAGCTTATATCAGTTAAAAATATGATGAACTATAGGTTTCATTCGCTTAGAACACTTCTTTTTTAATGTCCTTTTACGTTTAACGCCACGTGTTGATAACCCCTACTTCCTGACAGCCCTCATCTTCTTCCCGCTACCACGCATTTTTCTCTTTGCATCTTTGATGATTTCGTCCCGTAAACGTCTTAAATGTTTTTTTAAGAGCTCTTTAGGTTTAGCTCCACCCATTATGTCTTCTACCGTGTTAAAACCTGATTGTAACACTTTCCTCCCGAGTTATCAGGCCCCCCTCTTCAGCAATGGGACAGCCGTAGTAGTGTGGTTGAAAAAATGGATCCAAGCCCACTCCCATGCTGATATCTCACCCCTCGATATACTGTGAAAGGCTTTCGGGTCATTATAACTGAAAGCAACGAAAGTGTAGCTTCACTGTTAAGCTCTCATTACCGAATGGGAAATTTTTTCCCTCACTGAGATATTGGTTAATAGATTAGTCGCAACATTCACATAATGGGGCTTGTCATATGTAGTGCTCAGGCTCTTCCCTCTATGGTTGGGAATGTGTGCAATGCGCAGCAGGCGCGCCTGGGTATCCCCAACAAATTGATGCCCCACGATATTACTGTAAATATAGCACATGTCTGGGGATGGATAGCCAACATCCAATTTCTCCAATTTCAACTGATACATTAAGCTGGACAAGTGATGTTGTGTCTCGTGAAAGGTATCTCTTTGGAACGCTGCTCCATATCGAACCTCGGTTATAATTTGGATCAAACCTTTGTCTTTAATATTTCTATTATCCTGTAATTTTAGGGTCAGAGCATGTGCAGGGGTTTCTTTGTTTACGATCTATACTAAATCAGCCGTAAGATTTGAGCTTTTTAAACTTCCGTTTAACTCTCTCACAACATTCTCGGCCTCACTATAACGCCTGGGCGTAGTGTTACTACTGTTCTGTAATACAGGGCCTCCCCACTCCGGACGGTACGCATGGTTTCATCCCTAATTACCCATGCTTTTTCACACTCATCACGATTTCTAAGAACCGTATAAACGGGTTCTTTTTAATTAATACTTAAGAAGCTGGTGGATAGCTGAATTTCGCATAACCCCACCTCATACGAATCACGTCCAATTCAATGGGCAGATGGAGTTCTGTTACAAAGTTGGCTAGTGTTTTGTGAGGATATATAAGCAGAGAAGAGGACGGGAGTGTGACATAAATGTGGTTAGGCACCATGTTGCATACAATTTAAGCTTCATTATTGCATCAGCTTTTATATAGGTGTTGAACCTTTCTGGGTACCCTAGCCATTTCACCAGGTACATTTTTCTCTTTTCTGAACCTCTGCTGCCTAAAATTTGTTCAATTTTAAACACATTTTTTCCTAAATTAAATGTCACTTTCTGCAACTCCTCGCGGTAAAAGCCTCCAGCGATTTCTTCCCCATTCAAATCTTCAACGTCGTGAACTCAACCAGCGTTAATATGTTTAAGAACCGTCTAGATAGGAATTTTAAAAATATTAATGTTGTTTAAAATAAAAAACAATTAGCAACAGGAGCTCTGGGGGTGGTGGTCGAGGATAAGTCTGTTGACGATAATGCTAGATTGTGACATGCCAGTGTGTGATGCCAGCAATGAAATTATTAAAAAAAAATATTAGACTATCACGAACGTAGATGTAGCTCGTAGCGTAATCTAACCCACTTTTTGTTTTACTTTACCTACTTCTTTTTTTTTTCTTTCTTATCCTCTCCTTACTAGCATGTCTGTAACTCTCTTTCCTTGCATGTCTGTAGTTTGCATGGTATGACAGTGAGTTAAGACTGTGTTTGCATGGTTTGTAAGCGTTCTTATTTTACTTCTTTTCATCTTTCACCCCTTTCCTATTCTCTTCGATTATTTTTCCCAAGAATGATAGGTTTTGCTACTTACTTAACCCCTTATTTTCCTCTTTTGACCCCCCCCTCCTCTTTCCTTTCTCTCGGGCTAACGTTAGAGTGGATCTTAGGGTCTTTGTTAGCCTTGGCTTCTATAGATCTGTAGATCATTATCTCGTCTTTGTCTCATAGCCCAAACTTTAAAAAATTCACGTGTCCGTCCTTGCTCAAATCCCTTCGCGAACTTATTTCCCGAACGCGATAGCCTTACATAATCAGTGATTTTGAAACGTGTAGAGTGTGGCGGTGAGTAGTATGGGCGCAAAAGGCAAAAGGAGAGAGTGTAATGCAATTGCAAATGTTGATCAATGTTGCAAATTGAAATGGTGCATAAAGCTATGCAACAAGGGAGAGGGAATGTTGCAAGATGTTATGCAACAAGGGGAGGGGGGTGTTGCACCAGCAACAAGGGGAGGGAGGCTGTTGCACAAGGGGTTATGCAACTTGGAGGCGGAGATATCCCACAAGAGGAAGAGAGAGGAGAAGAAGGGAGGTGTTCGCCTGACAGGAGCTAAGCGTATATTAAGACTTCGGCCAGGTGCCCGCTGTCTTATAGGCCCCTAATCAGCCAGTTGGCTTAATCAGCAATGCCTCCAGGCATTATCAGCCAGTTGGCACAGTGTATATTTCGTTTGGGCACGTACACACCCGCCTATACCCCCATAAAATATTAGGCACACAGCAATATGCGCGATTATATGCGCCGGGTTCGAGACCCGGTGGCGGCGCGTCCTTCCTCGGTTGGTAGATAAATGGGTAATCAGGGTGCACTAGCAGGGATCCCTCTCGCCACTTTCGCTCTCTCTCTCTTATATATCAACGTTAAACCGTAGGTCTACGGCGGGGTGAAAAATTTGGCCTTCGCCAGAATGAACAATTCGGGCCGAAGCCATCGAGAGCAAAGGTGACCCTATATATGTAAAAATCTCTCTCTCTCTGGCTCTCTTTCTCTCTTTCTTTCTTATATATATATATATATATCCCGTTAAAAAGTAGGTCTAGGGCGGGGTGAAAAGTTTGACCTTTGCCAGAATGAACAATTCGGACCGAAGCCATCGAAAGCAAAGGTGAGCCTACATATGTACAAATCTCTCTCTCTCTCTCTCTCTCTCTCTCTCTCTCTCTCTCTCTCTCTCTCTCTCTCTCTCTCTCTCTCTCTCCCTTTGTATCAGAGGAATGGTGTCCACCTCAATGTCAAGGGTAAAGGTGTGCTCGGCACGCTGCTTGATCGGCACCTATACCGTATGGTGAGGTCAAGCCCGGGGATTGATGATGGGCTCCCATTGGGGAGAGATGATGTTGAGCCGGTGGCGAATGTAAGGGGTTCCAAAAAACCTTAGCCCCCTCATTTGCAGCTTACATGTTCACTTATATCGAAATAGTTTTTAGTGATTATAAAAATATATAAAATTCTTTATTTATTGCAGGTATTAAAATTACTCTAGCTGATAAAGTGATAATATAATGGCTTCTCAATTAATTGGTGATTCGGAGAGGCAACGTATGATAGATCGCATACGAGCAATAACATTTCGAGAAGCTCGTGATGCTGAAGCCACCTTTATAACACGTTCATGGGTTGCCAAAAAGTTGCGAAGAAGTTTAGGACTTCGTCAAAAGAAATTGGAATATAACTTTGGATGAATGTGAAATGGATACAACCAAATCTGGGCGCCCAAACTTGCTACTCTCTCAGGAAACAAGGACATCATTGAAAGCGGTACGCGTAAGCGGAAAAACAGCTGTGCTAAACTTTCTAGAGAGATCGAAGTGTTGAGAGGAAAGATCGTTAGTGGTGAGATCATTCGACTGTACCGTCATAGGCAAGGTTTAAAGCCTTGGCATGAACTTCCAAAGCCAAGAAAAACTCAACTTAACATCGATGACAGAATGTGGTTTGCCCATTATCTTGAAGATTGGGATGTGGATGATTTCATGCATTTAGCTGTCTCCGATGAATTTTTTGTTTACGTAACACGTCGGCCTAACTACCAAAATGATCGGGTGTGGGCCACAACACCAGATGAAATCGATGACAATGAACATTATCGCGAATTATTAAAAAGTCCAGACTGTGTTGGTGTGTTTGTTTTGTTCACTGCAAAGAAGCTCATGTGGGTGCTGAAGCCAAATGGTCAGAGTTGGGATGGACAGTATTTTCGTGATATTATTCTATCCCAGCATGTCATTCCTTTTCTAAGAAACCCAAACAATGTTACGGATGTCGATCAGGTCACACTTCTGCACGATAAGGCCCCCTACTTTAAGGCATTAGCCACTCAACAGTTGTTGCGGAACCATGAGATCGATTTCTTTGGAAATGAAGAATGGCCAGGAAATTCTCCTGACATGAACGTCTGTGAACACATTGGATCAGTTATAAAGGACAAGGTTGAATGTCTCTTGTTTCAAGAACCTGCAGCAAATCGATTTTCGAAGGATACAATGACGCAACACATTGAAACTATTTTAGCAAATTTGCGTAACGATCAAGATCTATTCACGTCACTTTTGGCAAGCTACCGAAGCGAATTCAAGCTGTTTTGGAAGCCAATGGCGGGAACACCAAGTTTTAATTGTTTCTCATTAAATGCAGGATTAAATTCTCTTTTGTAAGGTATGTTTAGTTTTACTGTAACTCTAATGGTTTAGGCCATGGGCGGGGGGGGATAAGGTTTATTGGAGCCCCGTACCTTCAACTGAAGGGTGCATCCACGTGGGTGACCCTTTTTCCCCGTTGGAGGGGGCTCAGCATCCTGCGGAAGTTGCCACCTCGTTGGTGAGGGGCTCTTCAACTCCCGACAGCGCTTGCTGTTCGGGAAACGGGTCGTGCTTGCGGGCGGTCAGAATAGGGAAGGCTCCCTTCGTGCAGTGTTTTTAATGCTAGGTCGATTAAGAATAAGTTTTGCGAGCTACGGGCGATCTTATCATCAGAATACCAGGATATCATTGCGATCACCGAGTCCTGGATTCATACTGATCGTAGGGACTACGTTGGGGAGTTCGAGATTCCCTGGAATAGAATGTTTCACAAAGACCGCACTCGTGGGGATGGGGGAGGGGTACTAATATACGTGAGGGACACGTTGAGTCCGGTTGACTGCCAGTTCCGATCGGAACGGGAGCCGCTTGGCGTCGATCTGAAAGTGGGAGAGACGAACTATAAGTTAATCTTGGTGTACAAACCTCCGCATCTCCTTCTTGAGGAGGATAAAGCCCTGTACACCGAATTCCGTAGCCTGCTAGGAGATAGGGTGTGTGTAGTTTAAGGAGACCTCAACTGTCGCGGCATAAAATGGGAAGACAGGACTGCTGATGCCGAAGGGAGGAGGCTAGTTGACTTTGCTGATGAGAACTTCCTGACTCAGTGGGACAATGAGCCTACACGAGGCGAAAGCGTTCTAGACTTAGTATTCACGACCGAAGACAACCTCGTCATTGGCCTCACCGTTGACGAATCGTTGGGCAGGAGTGATCACGATCTGATTAGGTTCTGTGTCTGCGTCCCTCGGGTGAAGCGTAGTAACTCGAGAGGCAGTAAGCTCGATCTACGGCGCCTGGACTTTGTTGGCCTCCGGGATAGCGTAGGTGAGAAAGGGTTAGAGGTCGGCGGCGATGTTGAGGGAGTGTGGAGTGCATTCCGGGACGAGTTTGTGGTGCTGCAGTCTGCTGCCATACCCTCAAAACCGGTCACGCCTGCTTCAACGCAGCCTAAGTAGTTTAGTCGCGACATCGCTTCGGCTATCCGAAATAGGAAAGCCGCGTATAGAAGAGCGAAGGCCAATCGCTCCCATGAGAACACTGAGCCGTATGTCCACCTCTGTATGGAAGTGAAGGCGAAGGTTAGGCTAGCGAAACGTAACGAAGAACTCAAGGTGGCAAGCCTTTGCAAGGGGAACTCCTAAGGAGTTCTTCAGTTATTTTAATAGTAGAAAGCCCATTACAAGCATGATAAAGAAGCCCACTAGAAGCGGTGTTCTGCGGACTTCCGACGCGGACATCACTAATTTGCTTAATGAGTACTTTGCGGGAGTGTTCACCAGGGAGGATACCCGCGTCATCCCCGAGCCAGTCGTCCGGCACGAAGGTGCTGGCCTGGATAGTGTTCAGTGTACCGCGACAGTCGTTGCCGATAGAATAGACAAACTGAGCACGTTTAAGGCTCCTGGGCCAGACCAATTCCTTCACAGAGTGTTGCGGGAGGTGCGCGACCAGGTGCTCCCCACCTGGCTACAATCTTCAACAAATCGTTGGAGACGGACCAGGTGCCTGGTGACTGGAGGGAAGCCAACGTGACCCTATTAGTCTCACTTAGGTTGTAGGTAAATTATTAGAGGGGATAATAGCGGATAGGATCGTTGACCATTTGGATTCCTACAAGCTGCTTGGGGACTCCCAACATGGGTTTAGACGGCATAAATCGTGTCTCACCAACTTGCTCGAGTTTTTCCACGGCATGTGGAGTGAGTATGATAAGAGTAGGGCGATTGATGTACTTTACCTCGATTTTCAAAAAGCCTTTGATAAGGTATCTCACTGCCGGGTAATGGCGAAAGTCCGCGCGCTGGGTATTGGTGGGGAAGTAAGTAGGTGTATTGAAAACTGACTGAAGAATAGGCGGCAGAGGGTTGTAATTAAAGGGGTTAGTTCGGGTTGGGCCTCGGTCCCTAGTGGGTTCCCTTATTGTATCTCTTTGATTAAACTAATTTAATTTTACTTAACTTTATTTGATTCAGCATGAACTAATCATGTTAACTTCTCCTTAAAGGAACGAAATGGAACTTGAACGTGTTATAGCTACTTTTCGTTTTGATGAAAGGGGAATAAATGATATGGATGCTTTACCGCACAACCAACCCAGCGACTTGAACACAGAGGCCAAGGTATTGGCTCACATCCGGTCCAACGAATACCAGGTCATCGAGGAAGTAATGTAAGTATTTTTGGGGTTTAAGAACAAAACATATTGTATTTTCATTTAATTTATTAAATGGTAGAAAACTTGTACAAAGCGGAACCAGCATCCATTAAATTAGTCTTAATAGCGACAAATACGCGTTTACACAATATAAATACACACCTTTACACAATACAACAGGTGCTAACATATGGAAACTTTTTTTATTTGCCTGCATACCGTTTTATCATTCATTTCAGTGTCGCACAAATCGAATAATTTTAAAAAAATTATAAATCCCTTCCCACGTGACATGTGCAGGAGAAATGAAGTGCAATACATACCGCACGTTTGCCAAAATATCCTTGCAAACGGTATGGATTCCATACAACCTCAGGTACATGTATCTGCTCGATGAATTGTACAACCACAGGGTCATTCCAGGGCTGAGTGCCGAGTGAGTCAAAATAGTACATTCTTTCACTATTTTTAAAATAGATTGCAAACCAATGAGTCCCCTCACCCCCCACAATGTCGGTGTTCACCATAATCCCGTACCAGTTTCTCGTAGTTGGCAATTTCAATATTTCATTCTTCGCAAACACGCCGATAAATTTGGAGCGTGTGATTCGGTCACTTTTCTTTACTCTCTGGAGTGTATTCGCGTCCATTTTGAAAGTCTGTGACCACGTTCCAGAAACGGTCAACTTCTATCAGAGCTTGTGATTCGAGGTACACGAGTACACTAATAGGCACATCTATAGGGTTGGCAAATTCCAACGTGACTGAGATATTCCCACTCTGTTGTGGACTTAAATGCTATTTATACTAGCAGACAAGTCAGGGGTAATATCAAATGAATAAATATTAAACTCTTCGACAAACTCTTTCTGCGTTACGCCAAACCCAAGTTCATCACAGGCAGCTGCATTATGAGCCAGACTACTATAAGTTCTCGCACAGAGCGGGAACACAGCGTCTGATGAGTAACCAGCAATCATAATTCCTCCCAACGCGATGCCATTTACGTATAGAGTTATATTTTTAGGGCCGATATTCTCGAATTTAAAGGCACTCTTTTTATATTTTCCATTCGTCGAGGCGTGGTCCTGCATTCCAATTAATATCCTTTTAGGTAGAACTCCAAGGGCCACGTTTTCTAGCTGCTTCGAGGCCAACCCTGGGGCACCGTGTATAGTTTGATCTGTACCCTGTTAATTGGATGTTTTACTGTGGCGTGTATTAAGTTTTTTTCAATTTCTATTTGTTTTGGTGAACTTAATTTCACTCGGCGTACACGCAAATACGTCTCTATTATGTGAATCACAACGGGCTTGGCGCCCTCTTCTTGATCAGATCCCAGATTTATGCAGATCTCAGGACTCGTGCAGTTGAGCTTTAATTTCAGATCGATGCCTTTCATAAGCAGTTTCTCCTGGGACGTGAAGTCTGTATGAAGACGACCAAAACACTCGTATATCTTTTTTTTCGAATCTTTAAATTTATCCTTTACACCACTTTCATCTTTAGTCTGATAATAGCCTCGGCTGTTAAAAAGGTGTCCTTCGCTTCTTTTGAAAAGTTGAGGACATTTTCCAGATAGGCTCTTAGGTGATAATGCCCCGTTCCTGCCGAGATGTTAACCTGATTTAAATACACCTCACACTGGCTGAATATGAAGTGTAGAAAGTTGGTTTCAGGTTATGCACAGTAACTATCATCGCAGTCCGTTCCATCTGAATGGGCTATACGTAATTTAGCATACATGTGCATGCAGCTCGGATCAAAAAAGTAAGGGTCTGAGCTGGTTATCACGAATTCTATAGGGGCGCTCGGCGAACTAATTGTGTTTAATGGGTTAATTGTAATAAAGTCACTATGCTCAATGGAGACCTGAGTGGGGGGCATATCAAAGAGGGACAGTTCCGATTTACAGCATTGTGAACTACACGGATGGATGAAACGCGCCATGACGAGTCAGAAATAGTGCCACCTCTCTCGACAAGTAGTAATCAGCCTATGACTCATGAGAGTAGTGTCTTCAGCATATATCAGTTAAAAACATGATCAGCCATAGGCTTCATTCGCTTAGAGCACATCTTTTTTTATTTCCTTTTACGTTTAGCAGCTCTCTTCTTTTCGCTACCACGCATTTTTCTCTTTGCATCTTTGATGATTTCGTCCCGTGTACGTTTTAAGTGTTTTTAAGAGCTTCTTTAGGTTTAGTTCCACCCATTGTCTTCTACCGCGTTAAAACCTGATTGTAACGCCTTCCTCCCTAGGTATCTAGCACCCTTCTTCAACAGTAGGACAGCGGTGCGTAGTATGGTAGAAAAATAGATCCGAGCCCACTCCCACGCTGATATCTCACCCCTCGATAGACTGTGAATGGCCTTCGGATCATTATAAACGACGAAAGTGTAGCTTTACTGTTAAGCTCCCATCACCGAATGGGAAATTTTTCCCTCAATCGTTCTTATATATATCGAGATGTTGGTTAATAGATTAGTTGCAACATTCACATAATGAGGCTTGTCATATGTAATGCTCAAACTTTTCCCTCTATGGTTGGGGATGTGTGCAATGAGCAGCAGGCGCGCCTGGCTGTCCCCAACAAATTGATGCTCTACGATATTGCTGTAAATATCGCACATGTCTGGGGAAGGATAGCTTTCACCCAATTTTTCCATCTTCAACTGATACATTAAGCTGGACAAGTCATGCTTTGACTCGTAAAAGGTATCTCTTTGGAGAGCTGCGCTATATCGGCCTTCAGCCACAGTTGTGAACAGCTCTTTATCTTTAATATTTCTACTAAGAGTTGATTTTACCTTCAATGTGCATGCAGGCGTGTCTATGTTTACGACTTCGAAAAGTAAATCGTTTGTCAGGTACGACTTTTCAAGACTCTTGTGTAACCCCGTCACAATGTCCATGGCTGTGTCATAATGACCGATTCCTAGCGATACATTTTCACATTCATCGATTCTTGTAAGGATCAGAAATATGATTTGCTCATTTTCAAGATTTAAAAATTTGGTAACTAACTAGAGTTCACATAAACCCACCTCATACGAATCACGCTCCAATTAAATGGGTCATTGGAGTTCTGTCACAAAGTTGGCCAGGGTGTTGTTAGGATGTACAGAGAGAGAAGAAGAGGACGGGAGTGTGACATAGAAGTGGATAGGAGCCATGTTGCATGCTAATTAAGTCTCATTATTGCAGCAGCTTTTATATAGGTGTTGAAGCTTTCTGGGTAACCCAGCCATTTCACCAGGTACATTTTTCTCTTCCCTGAAACTTTGCTGCTGCAAAAATGTTTTCAATTTTAAACACACTTTTTCCTAAATTAAATGTCACTTTCTGCAACTCCTCGCGTTAAAAGCCTCCAGCGATCTCTTCCCCATTCAAATCTTCAACGTAATACATCATTATCTCGCCTTTAAGCCTCATAGCACTAACTTTTTAAATCTCAAGTGTCCATCCTTGCTCAAATCCCTTCGCGAATTTATTTCCCGAACGTGATAGCCTTACATAATCATTAATTTTCAAATGTGTAGAGTGTGGTGGCGGTGCTCCATCTCTTTTCACCTCTGGGCGTCTATCTCTTTCTAAAACTTCGTTAGGTGTTGTGCCAATCGTACGGTGGTGTGAACTGTTGTATGACGACGCCAATGACCCGAGAAAGTTTATATATCTGTATATGTTTTTATATGTAAAATAGCGATGCATGCGTTCCTTTCTGGTACGTTGAACTCTTTCAGTTAAACAGGCCTTATGTATAGAACTGCTAGTGTTGTAACTGATATTAAACTCCGTCAGCATGTTCTGAAAAGCGCGACCTATAAATTCTTTCCCCATATCCGTACAAAAATAGCCAGGAACCCTATCTTCTTTTATCATCAACGTTTTGGTCGCTTTAGCAAATGTTTCAGGCGATTTATTTTTCAGTGGAATTAGCCACAGATATCTAGAGAATACATCTATTACAAATGCGATGTAGCGGTATCCATCATTATACACCTCTGTACAGTCTATTAACGCCGCCATAGGAGGCGGGGTTAGAATATCATGATAACGTTTACTTAATATGTTAGCCATTTGCTTATTTTAGAGACATATGGAAAAGGTTGGTCGTTTGTTCTCTTCTTTCTCCTCTTCAGAGACGCTGCTGCTGGGGGCGATGACGTACTCAGTTGTGACACATGCGAGACTTCATCCAAGTCTTTAAACCTAGTCAGATTACGTATCAATGTTTTGGGGACATTTATTTGTTGTAGTCTTGCTTTAGTATGCTTCCATCCTGTTAGTGAGGGCCTGTCCCACTTTCTCACCAGATCATGAACAATGTCAACGATTCTTTCAACAATGACCTCCCCTGTATCGGCCCACTGTATGATGGGGTCCTCACTCAATAGATTATAAAGACTTAAGCCTTTTTTCCTCAATGTACGTGGGAGACTGCTTTTTAATACATGTTCCATGTGTTGTGTTCCGTTACTCTTTGGTTGGTCATCTCTAACGTCGTGCCCAGGTCCTGTGTCGCCATGCTCAGCGTTGCAGGCGCTGTGCCTATAACCACGGGGAGGTCTGTCGGATTTTCATAATCTTCGTACTCATGAAGAAATTTCTGCAAAGCCTCTTGGTACAAGATCCTTTTCTCATCATGTGACTTTTCAGTTTAGTAGTTCTAGCAACTCGCTTTCCATTCTTTTAAGCCTGCTTTTACGGGGTTCTAGAGCCGTGTCTGGAATCTTTGAACTTTGCAATGAAGCACACACCTCATGCGGAATCACTACCACCTTCTTCATTATATTAATCTAGTAAGTAAAGGCCCCAAAACTGAAAATAAGATGGGGAGGAGTGATCCCCCTCTTTGTACAATAATTCGCTTTTTCTTCCCCACAGTTTGGCTTTTATGAGCGAGCGCACGTATTATGTTCTTGAAACGACGTAAGCGAGCCCTCTGAGGAGGTTTCATTGGCACATTACATTTTATGACATTAAGACAGATTTCATAGATGCATTTTAAAAAGTCGGAGTCGATATTTTTAACAAACATCTGTTGCAGTGCCCGGGGCAATCGTTGATAGATTTTTATTAAATCACGATATTTCTTCAGCCTATTTGTCATTCTGGAATATACACCGTTTCAGGTTCGTTTGGGAATATATTCGATCTTAGAAACACCCTAAACGTGTTTCGCGGGTGAAGGTCACAAAGCAAATATCCGTAACGCTGACTTGTGGCTTCTTAAAAAACCTCCAAAAACTCCTTACGCTGATTCGGGAACATTTGATTGGCTAATACCCCAATTTGTGACATCTCTACGTTGTGCGAATAAGACTAGATATTGTGTATTTAAAGACACATCGCGCATGTATCTATTTTTGAAAAATAGATTCTGAGTAATGAAGAATACACTTATGTTGAGATGGTGGGAGAACACTGTAAATGTCTCGGCAAACGTTTTATCCATTTCCAACATGAGATCGTCAATTACAGTGCCTGTATGCTCATTATCTTTTAACGAATTAACGTTATATACACCTTTGTGGAACAAAATTTCATCTTGGTACTCGTTGAACACTGACTGATACGTCGAATAGCACCATATTACTTTATAGTCCGGTTGCACGGGGTGGGAACCCTGCATTGTTTGTTATAAATAAAACTTGGCATATTTTGAAAGCCTATACCACCCCATTCAAGAATCCATCGGGTGTACACGTGATCCCCGCTTGGCTTTTTCAATATGGCCGCCATTTTCCAAGATGGCCGGCGAAACTGAAAAATCCCATATCCTGGTCAATACTTGATGGATTTTGATGGTCTTGGTGTCATTTCTAGGGGTTTTTAGGATGATGAGTCGATCTGGAGGGGTTGCAGATACTTTGGGAGTCGTTTTGACCCACATTCGTCAATACTCAAGGTCATTGGAGGTCAAACGCCCACCGAAATAAGGAATATCCCATATCCCGGGCAGTCATGGATATATTTTGGTGATCTTACTGTCGTTTTTATGGTTTTGGGCGAGACTGAGTACTTCTATAGGCACATGATAACAATAGGATATCATTTTGCAACTCCATGGGTCAAGTCAAGGTCATTTGAAGTTAAAGTTTGGCCTTGAAATATGACAATGCCACATTTGACATCACTGTATTTGTTTTATTTCACTGACAATTTCTACAATCTAGCTAACTGCTGAGCACTTAACATCTTTTCTGCAGATAAAACCAGATCATAATGCTTAAATGACATAACCCACATTATATGGATATGGATATTCGGATATAAACCACAATTTATGCTGAAGTGCAGGGCACATGCATTCTATGGAAGGTTGCAAAGCTACAAGATATAACCTCGTAAGCAAAACAAAGCTCACACCTAGCTGGGGGATTGGCATTGACAACTTTGATGTAGTTATTTACATTAGGTAACCATTTATTGGGGGCAAATATCAAAAGACATGGTTGTGTCAGGATCGTCAGGATCATCAGTCTGCTCTTCGTTTGTGTTTTGGGTCAATGGATTGTTGCAATCCAAGCCGCTGCCACATGCACAGAACATTGTGTAAGGGATTCCGCATCCCATGCAGCCGCAGCGACTCCCCCTGCATGCTGATTGTGATTCACACCCACATCTGATTAGCTTCAGAACTTCATCTGGTGCTAAGCATACTCCTTCACCAACTGTTTTTGGGATGAGAACTCTGCTTGTTTCGTCTCTCTCCCACCCATAATGCACAGGATCAAGTGGTGGTGGGTCACATTTTAGTGCATCGAGCAAGTTCGCCACAGTGTAGTAGGCTCTGAGCACATTTTGATGGAAAGCTTCAGTTGTTGGTGGTAGAGAACATAGTTTGGCTGCAGCAGTTCCCGACTTCCCTGTCTTCTGAGCCTATACTCGCTGACGACACTCAGTAAGAGATGAGGATTTCTTATCCCCATAGCATGCAACAATGAACGCTGTTGCCTCTTTCTCGATATGGTCAAAGCATACATCAAGGGACCCCAGCTTGTCTAGCTTCCGACCCTTCTTGGCTGTGGCAATGGTAGTGGCTTTGCCGATGCCATGTATTGCTGCAACTGTATCACACCACTCAAAGCGTGTAGTTTGAGGATTTGTGGGATGATGTCTTTGTGCTGGGTTACAGTTGGTATTGGTATTGACTTATTCTGGCAAGCTCTCTCAACCTCAACATGAAAGGTAGACATACAATCTTTATGATATCGGGCTTCTTCACCCGGTAAATCTCCTTTCATGCCCAACAACCTACTGAGTACAACTTGTCCTTGCTCATCATTTTTCAGTTTACACTTTTCTATCAACACATCTTTGTAATTTGTTTTTTTATCACCAAGCTTATCGATCATAAACCTACATGCTGGAATGCGGTATTACACCGGAACTTTGATGTCATATTTCTCGGGTAATATACACTCACTGACTTTCAAACAAAAGAGACAGTTTTTTAGGGTCATATACTAGGCCTTCACTGAGAACAGCACTACGTAGTCTTTTTGGCTCCACTGTAGGGGTACCACATTCTCTCTCTTTCATGAATGCTGATAAATTCCGCTTGGACACAAGTGGAAACACAGTTCTTGTGACAACAAAGGATTTTTGCTCCATCTTCAAATAGAGGCTCTAGTCTCGCTCGAACATCTGGCTGCCTTCTGATGTCGCTGCTCTCTATGATTTTCTGAATCCTCCCACAATTTGAAAGACCTTTCTGACCTCCAGGACAGCTACGCAGGAAATCCTTGAAGAAACATTCGTCTGCAGCTTTTGTAGAACCTGAAAAATAAGAATTTTGTTTACCCATTCTTCAGAGTACAAATCGCATTGAAATAATTTATCCTAAGCAAATGAAAACTAAACAATGCTCACCTGGTTTATTTTCCATCTTCAGCAGTCAAAAAAACATTTTGGAATCAGCACAACCAAGACATCATCAAACTACCAGGTGGGCAGCACCATCAGCAGTAATCTCAACAACCTGAAAAAAATAAGAGGAATAATTAGACATATTGGAATTCACCTTACCATGGGGAAAATAATCCCTGATTTCATTTTAAACCCTATAGAATTACTCAGTCTCGCCCAAAACCATAAAAACGACAGTAAGATCACCAAAATATCTTCACGACTGCTCGAGATATGGGATATTCCTTATTTCGGGGGGCGTTTGACCTCCAATAACCTTGAGTATTGACGAATGTGGGTCAAAACGACTCCCAAAGTATCTGCAACCCCTCCAGATCGACTCATCATCCTAAAAGACCCTAGAAATGACACCAAGATCATCAAAATCCATCAAGTATTGACCAGGATATGGGATTTTTCAGTTTCGCCGGCCATCTTGGAAAATAGCGGCCATATCGAAAAAGACAAACTGGGGTAAGGTGTACACCCGATGGATTCTTGAATGGGGTGGTATAAGCTTACAAAATATGTAAAAATTTGCTTTATAACAAACAATGCAGGGTTCCAGTAAAATCAAGGTCTGTGCTACCGGAATATTATGCACAAATTTTGAGAACATCTCCCCCTTATCTTTAATGATTTTAAGCATAAATACAGTTTTACCACATCCTGTAGGGCCAGATATAATACATGTGGAGAGGCTTGTGAACCTGAATTTTTCTACAGATTCCATCTCTGATACGTCACACCCATAAGTGGGTCATTTAAAAAATATTACAAATTTTGAGTGCTGCTCCTTATATTCTTGTTTTTCTTCTTCCAAAGAACTGTGAATGACGACGATGTACAGCCAGCCCCCCATCATCGATATCACAGATGAACCCGATGGCCGTGTAGCTACAGAATCTATGGAAAAACTACATATGCTTACAACATGGTATCTTATGTGGTACCTTTACTTCTTAATTAAATATAAATTATTAATTAATTGAATTAAATATCTACAAAATTGCCTCGGGATTGACGACATAGCCTATTGGGAATTAAAATAATTGCCATACATACATAGAACCCAATATGGAGGCATTGGGCCCACATAACCACAAGAAAAATGTATTATTTCGTGTTCAAAATTTTCCACTGCTGACTCATGAAAATTACATCGAGAGAAGAGTCAACGAACTTTGCAAATTCAGCAAATAATAAAAATACCAAGATTTATATGAACGGCTCGCTTGGAGCTTGCTTATGTTACAGCGATGCTTTAAGCAAGGAAGATATACTTTATCTTCTTATAAGTTCTGAGTGAAATCCTCTTAACCCATTAACGCCCATTGTCCTATTAAAATGACTTTTAAAAATTGATTATTATTCTAGCCAAAATCGATAATTTCATATTAATCATCATTTATATTATTAACTAAATAAATTTACTAGCAGTTTAAATTTTAAAAAAAGCAAATAATTGTACATAAGTTATTTGAAACATTTTCCGAAAAAGTGCTTTTTAGGGATGAAACTTATATCACAAAATGACTTGCGCAAGGTCTCATTGTTTAGAATAAGGAGATAGAATTAACAACACAGTGCAATGACATAGTAATAAAGGTTTGAGCATCAATATATTGATACATTTTTACTTTCAAAGTGTTCTGCTATGTCCCATTTCGTCACTGTCTTTTTAATAGGACAATGGGCAGATGACTTCATAAAAATCAGGTCACTTATGAAGTTATGAATCATAAGTATATATTCTAGATAAGAAATGAATTAGTTAGTCATGTCACATGCAATTTTCATGTTTTGCTCGATGACGTAATACAGTAAGGTCGGTTGATTTTTGGAACTGTGATCTTGGACTAGTCTAGATAGAAAGGTATTAATGTATAAAAAACGTTGCACCAACTCATATTTGTGAAAATGATTGTATTTTTTGAGGATTGTTAATTAATTTTAAGTTGTAAAATTGCCGAATTTTACGCGTAAAATCGCGCGCGCGGCATTCGCGCAATGTAAACAAACAAAATATCGGACCTTATTTCATCAAAATAATCAATTAAAATTCGGCTTTTTAACAAAACGATGCTTGAAACTTATTGAAAATGTATTATGGATGTTTATTAGTATCATTTTGTATTTTTTAATGATATTTACCTATAAAATGTGTATTAAATTAAGTTATTTTATGATGCGTTCATTTAATTGTGTTTATTTTCAGATATTTCATAAAAATGGGTAAAAAACGGAAGTCTGCAGTGTTAACTCGAAGTGATAGTGCCAAAAAATTCAGTGGCCATCTTTCCCCTTTGGATAAAACAGAGCCTCCTACCCTCCGCCAAGTTATTCAGTACAGTTATTTCCTCCAAAACAGCCACCCGGACTTGAAAGACTATGATATTGCTAAAATGATAGCAAAGGATGTGATTGAGATCTGGCAGGCAGTGAACCCGCGGCTGCCCCTGTATGAGGAATATTATGTAGTGAAATTGGTGGATAAAGTGTGCTTCAAGAAAACAAAAGAGATAAAGAGGAAATCTCTTTCTACAGTCCAGGAGCAGAATCTGGAGGAAAAGCTGGATAAACTTTTTGACATTTCTCCTTGCACCTGTAAGCTACCTGTTCGTCCCTGTGATGACAATGCTGTGAAATGCAAGAAAGAAAATTGTCAAACACAGCACATAATCTGCACTTGTCCTCCCAGTAAGAAGGTAATGCTATTATTTTTTTAACTTTTAACTGGCCTAACTTAGTGCGATTGAGCGGAAATTGCACACCATTGGCTGTTCACTCCATCAGAATGAGTTTCCTTTCAGAGCTGTTTTCAAGCATCTTGATGGCAGTACCAAACGTCCCACTGCTTTCACTGGTCCGCTGGTAAAACTGTGAAATTGACTACCAAGATGCAGTCAGTTGGTTTGAGATCAAAAGGGACAGCAAGTTCCACAATCAGCAGCTGTACATCTTCAACATGATCCAGAGGATGAAGCAGCAGTCTGAAGAAATCCAGGGTTTTGCTTTCAAGAACCTGAAGTACAATGCTTTTGCCTCGCTGCCCGAGAATGTGCTGTACTCCATGATGAAGTCTGATGACTTGGAAGTGAGAGAAGCTGCTCTCAAGAAAATTCTGTCCATCAGGTAAGCATTTATTAATTTAAAAAATGTGAAAAAAAATTTGATTATGGGGATTTATTTAATAAAAAAAAGGCCCGAGTTCTATAAATCCCCATAATCGAATTTTTTTCAGATTTTCTTATCCCAATTTCGCCCCCTCCCCTCTGATAATGAAAATAATCTTACCTTCTTTCTGAAAAAAATTCGAGTATGGGGATTTATAGAACTCGGGTTTTTTTTTTTAATTAAGTTAAATTAAATCAGCAATTCTGAGACTAATAGGGATTAAATCTTAAACTGGAATAAAAAATAAATTAATTATTACTCTTTCAGAAGTGGGAAGCCAGCCAAGAAGAGGCTGAAGAAAATCACAGCCACCAACATTGCAGCTACCCACTGGTCAGAACTAATCAACCTTTCTCAAAGTGGCATCTGTGAACCTGCTCTCACAGAAGACTTTCCTGACCAGGAGCTTGAAGAAGCATTGCTGAATGGCACCAAGCTGGAGCTGCCTGATCTGCCTTCACATTCTCAGAGTGTTGAAAGGGCCATGAAGCTGACATCTGAAGCTTCCCATACTGTTTATGGACTCGAATCAAGGCACAAGCACATTCTGGCCAAAGCCCTAAGCCGCCAGATGAGGCCTTCCTTTGCTTCTAAGGGCTCTTACAGTGAAAATTATGATGATCTTGGGATCTAAATGTGTCTATTTGACTCTGTACATGTTTTTTTACTTTTTTTTCAATAAAATTGTAACTTTTTTCAGGATTTTTTTATGAAAATAGCATGATTTTTTCGGCCGAAAATTGCGAAAATGTGGTATTTTTCGGTACGATTTTTTGACGATTTTTGAAACGGTTTCCTCAAAAAACGGTTAAAGCTAGGGATCTAAAATTTTTGGTGTTATTGTCATATTAAGCCCTGACTAATCTTGACTAGTCCAAAGTCGATATCTAAAAAAATGCGGAAAATCAACCTACCTTAGTAATACAGGGTTCCGGGTACTGAAAGGGTTAAATTTGGAATATATGATATTCACTACATAATCTACAATCTGGTCCTTTACATCCCTTCAGAATAAGAAGATTTCAAAATGTGATGCAATTGTAGGTTTTTATTGAATGCATTCACAACATTGCGCAATTTTAGATAAATGACGTATTCTCAGAGAGATGATGTAACAAGCAAGATTCATTTTCATTACATGGTGTAATTTGTTTGTATATAAAGAAGACTCTGCTGAATATAATTTATTCTTGAATTTTGCGGCTTCCATAATGTCCATACATCGAAAAGCTATTAACATTGAAGAGGCAATACGTATGATAACAGAAGATAGTGATGAAGATTACAAAGAGTGTGATATTGTTATAATTCCTCCAGAAGTCGACAATTTGTCAGATGAAGATGAACCTGCAACAAGTGACATAATAGGAATTGCAAACGTTAGTGATACTCCAGGATGTCTTGAAATTCAACATACAAGCAGAAACATGTCATCTTCATCTGAAAAAACTAAATCCTCTTCGAAAACAAAAAAACGGACTCTGACAGATGTGAATCCTAACTGGAGACAAAAAAGCCCTACCTATGCAAATATAGGTAACAGGAAGAGCGATCATATTGAAAATTTCAGTAGAATGAAGCAGTATTGTTTTCAAAAATCAAATGTTGAATTATTTGAACTCTTTTTCTCTGATGCTATACAGGATCATATAATAAAAGAAAGTGTCAGATACGCAACCGAAACAAAAATGAAACAAATTTTTCTCTATGTCAAGAAGAACTAAAAGCTTTTATTGGTATACTTCTTCTATCAGGCTACCATAAATTACCTGCTGAAAGGCACTACTGGTCGACAGAAGAAGACTTAGGAGTGGATATTTCAAAAAGAGCTCTTGCTAGAAATAGATATCTTCAAATAAAAGCAATGTTGCATTTCAACAATAATGCATTAGCTCAAACAAATAAGGATGATAAACGTTTCAAAGTAAGACCTCTTCTAGATATGATAAGAGAAAACTCCAGGCAGTTTGGTGTATTCGAAGAAAATATATCTGTAGATGAAATGATTGTAAAGTACTATGGCCACAATTCTCTGAAACAGTTCATTCGTGGAAAGCCTATAAGATTTGGTTACAAATTATGGGCTGTATGTGGTTCTTCAAGTTTTTGCTACAATTTTGACTTGTACTGTGGAAAAACAAATGATACATCAATGACAGATCTCAATTTAGGATCCAGAGTAGTATTGAACATGATTGAGAATACAGCAATTCCTTCCTCAACGGCAATATACTTTGATAACTTCTTTACAAGCAGGGATCTCCTAATTCATTTACAAACTGTGAATTTGCGAGCAACAGGAACCATAAGGGACAACAGATTTGTAAACTGTCCTCTAAAATCAACAAGTGACATGAAAAAGACTAAGCGTGGTAACCATGATTTCTTTTATGATGTAAATGGCGAAATCTTGTTTGTGAAATGGCATGACAACAAATGTGTAACTGTAGGAACAAATTTTGATAGAATAAAGTAGCTAGATGGGATAAAAATGAAAAAGCTAAAGTAAAGGTTCCACAACCAAATGCTCTGAAAAACTACAACAACTATATGGGTGGTGTAGACCATCACGATTGGCTTATAGGAAAATATTCTATTGGCACCAGGGGAAAGAAGTGGTACTGGCCATTGTTCACCAGAGTTGTGGATATGTCTTTAGTAAATGCTTGGCTCCTTCACAAGCATCTTTTTGGAGAAAATGCTGTTGATCTTCTGACTTTCAAAAGAAGCATTGCAATATCTTATCTAAAGCTCAACACAGGTAGAAAAAATATTGGACGGCCATTAACTCGCAGTGTGGGTAACAACAGTAGATATGATGGACTGAACCACGTTATTGCACGGAGGGATCAGCAAAGACGATATCAAAATAAGCCATGTACTGGTAAACCAAAAAGCTTTTGTACCAAATGTAATGTAACACTTTGTGTCCCATGCTTTGAGCCATACCATTCAAAATAAATCACTGTGAAAGGATTCTATATATTTTTATTTTCTCCATTTTTATTTTGGTATTTTCATTGTAAAAGGATTCTTTCTTTTTATTTTTTCATATTTTTATTGGCATTGTATGAGGATTTTTTATATATTTTCTTAGTCCTAGTTCAAGCTGTTTATATGTCAGGTTCTCAGATATAGCTTTTGTTTGTTATAAAAGTTTATTTTATGAAAGTGCAGCATTATTTCTACTTTTATGATACATTTTTTCAATAAAATTTAAAGCATGCTTAATTATGTTTTCTTTCCTCACATCTGCCCATTGTCCTTTTAAAAGGACACCTGAATTTTCGTTCCCTTGTGTGTCATTTCGATTATACTTCACTATTAACGGGTTTAATATATATCTAATGGCAAAATAAAAGCCAAAATATGAAAAACAATTAAAAAATAAAATTGGGCGTTAATGGGTTAATATAAAACCTAATAACTATAAAAAGGATAGGCCTATTCCTTCAGGTATTTAAGTGTAGTGACTGCCTATATTAATTACATCAAAGCAACTCGTTGTGCAACTCCATCGTACTGCGGCCCTACATCGAAAAACATCGTTGCGCCCTACATCGAAATAGAAGTGAGGCCCAACGAAATAACAAGGTAAGGCAATTCTTTTCTTTACCATTAGGCAGCGCAAATACCGAAGGAATATAAACATAAAGAGGTCCTTTAAAGACCTACATATACATAACTCTCTAACAAAAAAAGTAGGGCTTTTGTCGTTAACTCTCCACTGTAATCTGCTGGAAATTTCCAACGGATGAGGGTATCAGGCAATCAACCCATAGCCCTATTTAGTTTTGTCACATGATGGCCCATGTAACTGGGGAACCGATCCCTTTTCCTTTGCACTAACACAAACTTTAACTTTACACTAACCGTAAACAAAGCCTTGCTCATTTAAAAGGCTTAACTCATTTTAGGTCCTATAAAACTAGGCCAATTTCAACCTAAGCCTATTTAGTAGGCCCACTTTACCTTACCTAATAGGCCTAATATACTCATACACTAAAGGCCTACTTCAAACTACAATTTGCACTTTAAATATACAAGAGTCCTACCTCACAAGTAGGCCCTACTCTTTACACTCAAGGCATATCCTTACTAAAAACACTACATTTTTAATTCAACCTGTGGTGTAGGTTATAAAATTTATTTAAGTAATTTAACTTACTCATTAACATCACAAAATTAAACTCAAAACTTTAACATCACAAACCTAAAGCAATTGCACGAATTCAAACCTACACCCACCTAACACACACATCCTAAGTCCTATTTGACATATAGCCGTAACACATTCCAAGTCCTATTTGAGACATAGGCGTAACACATTCTAAGTACTATTTGACAGACAGGCGTAACACATTCTAAGTCCTATTTGACATAGGCGTAACACATTCTAAGTCCTATTTGACATATAGGCGCAACCTATTCTAAGTCCTATTTGACATATAGGCGCAACCTATTCTAAGTCCTATTTCACATATAGGCATAAAACAGATAAGACTTGATATAAGGGTCTCAAATGCAACATTTGAGGATCTTTGCTCAGCCAAATTGGTTAACCTAGTAAAAAACTCAAAAATAAAACCCAACAACAAAATATACATTTAAGCACATACATACAGTATATAATGAAAATGAAAAGGTTTATTGGCAGACTATAGTCCATATGACAAATATTATTAATACAATGACAGTTCATATACTAAGGATAGAAATATATACAACTGATTAGAAATAATGCTACACTGTCGAAGTTAAGTGGAGCGACAGACAGACGTTTTCGTACCAAGAAGTCCATAGCTTAGAGGATAAATGGCAGGACTCATGGATAGCTTGGATGATCGGGTTGGTTGATTTTTTAATTCTTTGCATTAAACTGTGTTGAGCACGTCTTGTTACCTCCGGGAAGCTCGGGACATTGCGGGTAGCAAACATTTGCGAAGCTGAGCATCTCGGGGGTAATTTATGTAAGAGTCTCTGTTGTACAGCAAATTTAGGGTTCTGCCAGAACCTTTTTTATAATTCACCCAGAGTTGCTGACCGTATATATTACTGCAGAAAGTACGAAAGAGTGTGTCTTTAGCTTCACTTGTACAGAAACGAAAGTTCCTTATGGTCATATTCGCTTTAGCACACAGGCTTCGAGATTGCTTTCTTATATCCGAGTTATCACTCAAGGAGCTGGTAATAGTTTGACCCAAATACTTAAACTCTTGTACTTCCTCAATTACTTCACCATTCATTTTAAACCTTATATCAGCTGGATGATTACAGCTTTTAGGATGAAATTGCATAACCTTAGTTTTTGTAACATTAAAAAGAATATCATGTTTCTGCGAATACACTTCGCAGACATTTAGTAGGGACTTATTAACACCATATCATCGGCATAAACTAAGTTATTTATCCTTGCGTTATCTATACAACATCTCACTGTTGGCTCATTAAGTGAAGCAATTAATCCGTCAATATACACATTAAACAGCATAGGGGAGAGCAAGGAGCCTGTCTCACCCCGCAAGAGGAGCCAAAACACTCGGATAGTACATTGCCCCACCTAACAGTGAAAGATTGGTGGGAATACAAAATTTCAATAAATTTAATATGTACATGGGAACCTTCCTGTCTTCTAGTTTTGCAAATAAAATATTGTGGTTCACCCTATCATATGCCTTACTTATATCAAGGAAACAGCTATAAATGGTTGAATTACTGTCAATGTATTTAGATATTGTTTCTTTAAGTACATAGATACACAGGTCAGTTGAGTGGGACCTTTTAAAGCCAAACTGATTAGATGTCCATAGGAAATCATTTAATCGGAGTAACAAGAGTTTTTCTAGTAGTTTCGAGAAGCAGGAAGCGACAGCAATAGGCCTGTAATTATTGCTGGACAGAATGTCTCCGTACTTATTTTTGACCAGGGGCAAGATATATACCCTCATGAACTCTGCAGGGATATAGCTATGAGCAAGCATGGCTGATAGGAGCAATGATATATGCAGACATACTACGTCATTTGCATATTTTAAGTGCTCATTCGATAAGTCATCTACCCCTGACGCAGAACCAGTCTTTAACTCTTTAATTAACCTCTTTACTTCAGAAAATGATATCAAAATATTTTCCCTTGTCCCTCCCACAATCGTTTCGCTGCAATCTATCTTAAGATTATCCCTACTCACATTAAGAATGTTAGAGTAGTGGTTTTTCCACAGCTTTGCAATTTCATCCTCCCCCGACACCCCATCGATTGTCGGAGGGAGGACATTTTTGACACCCGTTTGATTCTTAACAAATTTCCAAAATTTGTTATTATCGTTATTTATGCGAGCTTCACAGGCTTTTGATGCTCGAATAGACTCTTCTTCCTGTTTACATCGCCTTATGGCCGCCTTATACTGACCCCGACTTCTACACATATTCATGTATACTGGTCCTAATCTGGGTCTACCATGAAAGCACCACAAATCATAGGCGTCTTTCGATTCCCTCTTCAGGGGGCAATAAAATCATTCCATCCAGGAATAACCTTAGTATGATAGTTGTAAGATTTAATCAGGGGGCTTCTCTTAACAGGGATATTATCTTACTATAATACCTATCTATGAGTTTACAGTGAGAATCATTTGAGCAAGGATTATTACAGCAAGGTGCAAAATTTCTAAATTATTAAAGAGGTGACATGTTCTGTCTTTGTATTCTATTCTCTGCTGCATATTAACATTGGACCAATCGACGCGATTATTCTTACCTATTGAGTTCTTGTTAAGTCGTGTTGCGCATAAATTGGTAACGTTAATTAATATTTAATGGTCTATGATCAGAAGAAGGAAATCATGCAAAATATGAACTCTAACAATTCGATCCTTTAGATTATTACTAGTGAGACAATGATCAATCCACCTGGTGGTACCACTCATATCGCTAACGTATGTAAAATTACCACTGGCTACCCCTAATACATCTACATCACTTATACTTAAATTGGCCGACTCGCACATGTTACCCAATTCTAAAGAATTCCGAGTTCACATGTGCGTTAAAGTCCCCCATTATTATATACAGTGAGAATATTTGGGGTTATCTGATAATGACTTAATTTTGTACAGCAAATCAATGTATTCATCTAGATTACTGCCGTTGTTGTATGGTAAATAGCAGTTTACAATTAATATGCAATCATTGTTCACTTGTAATTCAATGCCTAACAACCTTACGTTATCGCTTGTTAAAAATCTTATATGTTTTGACAAATTTTTCCTTAATAAGAAAGCAACACCACCAAAAGGCCTACCGTACATTAATTCATCTGACAAGTCTACTGCTGATGACGCATGGTACATAAAGTCATCATGGATGGTAGAGAGGAATTTTAGCTCTTGCTTAGGTAGCCAGTGCTCCTGCAGGAGTATCAAATCTGCACTGTCGCAGATTTTATGAACATCTACAGTTGAATTCCTCACTGACCTTACATTATATGAGACTATTTTCAACAAGTTATCCGCCATGACTGATAGAGAATTATTATAAGATTATTAGTATTAGTAAGATTATTATTATTATACACAGTACAACTTTCAGGCATTACCGTTAGGGCGCCTATTATTATTATTATTATTATTATTATTATTATTTTGCCTGTTATCAAATCTCCTGGAAAAGTGAATAAACTCCTTAACAATAATACCGTCTGGCCATTGACTCATATTATACGGGTTGAAATGCGCATTTACACCTTTAATTATTACTTTAAAAGAGTTATAATACGGAGATTTCGTGTTTAGTTTATTAACTATCACTATACTGTGTTCACCAATGATTTCTTCTATCATGTGTCGAATATCGCTTGCCTCGTTCGAGAGCTGAATTCGCGACACAAATAGGGTGAGATTCTCCATCGGTGGCCTCGCCGCGGAGACCGGTTGAGGAGACCTTTGGGACGGGCGCCTATTAACAGTTACCCACCCGTCCTGCTCCCTCGATCTCCCTGAGGCAGGGTTCGCCTGCCTGGGGGATGGGTGGCACAACCTTTGGGGGATAGGAGGCCCCTCCCTTACTCTGTGGCTTGGTGAGGGTCTGTTAGCGGTGTTTATACCCTGACGGCCGCGCGTGCCTCTCCTTCTTCGGTGAGAGGGGGGGAACTGCGTACCGAGCGAGGCGTAATCGAACACCTCTCCTCTGCAGTGGGAGGCAGGGAAGAGGGCAATGATGCCTCGACTCTCGGCATTGGACCGTCCCTGTTCCTCATTGTGAGATCGGGAGCAGGAGTCCTTTCCTGAACGGGAGGGGGGTTGACCGCTACCCCTGCATGCTGCGTTTCCACCCCACCTTCAGGGGGGAGTTGGAGGCGGGGATTTCGTTTCCCTCGCTGCCCGACGCGCTTCTTGGAGATCTGGCTTGCTGAACTACTTCCGAGTAACTGGGCTTTGGGAGGAGCGTCTCTTTCAACGCATCTAACTCTGACCGGAACTGTTCTATCGAAATCGCGTTTTTCTGATTTGACACCACGTGTTGGTGTTTCAGTTCAACTATCGACTTTTGTACCTCATTATACTGTTTGAGGAGCACCGACGTTTACGTCACCCATAGAGATTACCGGTATTCTATGGAAGTTAGTAACGTAAAAGGTAATATTATTCTCATTATCCCGGAGGGTCGACACTTTATTTATAATGTCTTTCAGGGTATTCTCTTTTTAGAATTACCTCTACGAGTTGGGAGGGAAGCACCGAACAGGGTGTTTAATTGTACCCTCGCATGTTCTATTTCTTCTGAATCATAAAAATCATGACAGACAGATACAAGAAGGTCTGACCTAATATGATCTACTTTGTCGAATAAAACATAACAGAGGATTTTCTACAAGATTTACAGCAGACGACCCCATTGTATCTGTAACGGCTTGGGGGGAGCGTAGCTGGTGGGGGCTGGTTGGGGGTGGCGATGGGGGGAACGCCGAAAGGGGTCCCACTTTTTCGTCCCTTTAAATCATGCTCTGGATACCAACGGTTCGATGTTCAGGCATCTTTTCACATTAATTATGTAACTATTTCTATGACACAAAAAGTATACACGCGGAGTCACTGTACGATTATACCGTAATGAAACATACATTTCCCGCGATCACCGTCAAAACTTTTACTATTAAACGGAAAATTCGCAGTGTATATGATGGGGGTAGGGCGGGAGAGGGGAACGGATGGGGATGCTAAAAGGAGTGCCCACTCCTTGTCCCTTTAAAACATGTAAGCGTGTAAGTTTGTAAATATATCTAAAGTAATAAAACCTATTTATTTGCTTGGTCTTTCATTTAAGATTTCAGAGCCTTTCCCTGGCCTTTTGAAAATATTTTGAACCGTTTATGTAGTTAAAATTCACTCGTTCATTCGTTTAGTTCGTTCATTCGTTCGTAATTTTTCAAAGGGCTCACGCTCGTTCGTTCGTATGCCCGCTATTTCAAGGTCACTGTTTACCTCCCTCCTCATAGGTCCAAGAAGGTAGTGCCGGATGTCGTTAGAAAATTTTGAGGATATATTATATGTATTATTATTAATTAAGTATTGTGGACCATCTAATAAGATTGTAACTGGGTAATCTTGGCACAACATACAACTCCAAGCATCCAATTCTTCTTTTAAAGAAGAATCACTCAACATATTTCATCAACAGACACATACATTCCTTGCAAACAGATTGAATTCCTTCAAAACCTCAAACCTTCCAGACTTACCTGTAGGACACATAACATTTACTCAATCATAACTACGGGTATTGTCTTCATTGGAGTGATGAATCCAAGTTTTGAAGACCAACTGGATTCAGAGGAATGCAAAAAAAAATGATATATATACACACACTCACACACACACACACTGTACTCTTTCCATGTGTTACAAACACAACAACCTGTCTGAACATAACCAAGGATCGGAGAGTAAAGGCTTTTATTGCTGCAACCTGGTTCTGTGCACATATTTTTGTGCCAAAAATTATATGGTTAGACAGTGGCACATACAAACAAACTACTCTAAAGGGTTTTATGGCCTACTTTGGCCATAGCCCAAACTACTCTACTCTAAAGGGTTTTATTGCCTACTTTTGCCATAGCCCAAACTACTTTATTTTAAAGGGTTTTATGCCTACCTTGGCCATAGCCCAAACTATTCAACAAGGGGCTGATGGCGTATCTTGTCCATAGTCCAAACTATTCAACAAGGGGCTGATGGCCTATCTTGGCCATACCCCAAACTATTCAACAAGGGGCTGATGGCCTACCTTGGCCATAGCCCAAACTATTCAACAAGGGGCTGATGGACTACTTTGGCCATAGCCAAAACTAGTCAACAATGGCCTTATGGCCTACCTTGGTCATAAAGCAAACTATTACAAGCGTCTTATGGCCTCCCTTGGCCAGAGACCAAACTATTACAACGGTCTTGTCGCCTCCCTTGGCCAGACCAAACTTTCACAAGGGTCTTATGGCCTCCTTCGTCCATGGGCCAAACAACAAGGGTCTTATGGCCTCCCTTGGCCATGGGCCAAACAACAATGGTCTTATGGCCTCTCTTGGCCATGGGCCAAACAAAGAGGGTCTTATGGCCTCCCTTGGCTAGAGACCAAACAACACAAAAACAGTACAGGATTCAAAGCCCCAAGACCTCCAGATCTACCTGTGGAGGAGTAACATTTACTCTACTAACACTACGGTATTGACTAGTCTGAAGTGGTAGGAGGTTTCAATACAGTGCAAACTCTTTTAACCAAACAACACAACATGGAAGTACAGTACATTTCAATTAACTCACCAACGTAGAAGTCACTTTAAAACATAAAGAGTTAACAAAACAAAACACAGCAAAACTCCAAAACAACATTAGTAAACCAGCATTTAAAAACTGGTGACCTATATAAAACTTACCCAAATAATGAGCAAAGTTAAAATGCTTAGTAACTTTACTTTAATTCCATAAATTTCCTATACCTAAGGGGAGTCAAACTGGTTGACGTAACTTTAACTAAACTTGAGAAGCTAGCCTCTTGAACTTTTATATTTAAATAGGTCTTGAGTAACCTTTCTCTTCCTAAATTCCTACTTCATTCTTTGTAATCCATTTCACATGGTTTAAAACAGAGAGTTTGTCAAAAAATGTAATCTATAACATACAAATTTTTCTCCGGCCGCCCCCCAGTATATGGAAAAACTATATATGCTTACAACATGGTATCGTATGTGGTACCTTTACTTCTCAATTAAATATAAATTATTAGTTAATTGAATTAAATATCTACAAAATTGCCTCGGGATTGACGACATAGCCTATTGGGAATGAAAATAATTGCCATACATACATAGAACCCAATATGGAGGCATTGGGCCCACACAACCACAAGAAAAATGTATTATTTGTGTTCAAAATTTTCCACTGCTGACTCATGAAAATTACATCGAGTCAACGAACTTTGCAAATTCAGCAAATAATAAAAATACGAAGATTTATATGAGCGGATCGCTCGGAGCTTGCTTATGTTACAGCGATGCTTTAAGCAAGGAAGATGTACTTTATCTTCCTATAAGTTCTGAGTGAAATCCTCTTAATATAAAACCTAATAACTATAAAAAGGATAGGCCTATTCCTTCAGGTACTTAAGTGTAGTGACTGCCTATATTAATTACATCAAAGCAACTCGTTGTGTAACTCCATCGTACTGCGGCCCTACATCGAAACAGAAGCGAGGCCCAATGAAATAATAAGGTAAGGCAATTCCTTTCTTTAACATTAGGCAGCGCGAATACGAAGGCAAATAAACATAAAGAGGTCCTTTAAAGACCTACATATACATAACTCTCTAACAAAAAAACGTAGGGCTGTGGCATGCGAAAGTTCAAAGCGGAAGCATGATGAAGAACCCTCCACGTCAGGTATAAAGCGTGCTGGGATTGCGCCGGTTGTTAGACCCCCAGCAATAGAACCTCAATCCTCTACGTCAGGGGTTCCCAAATTGTGTTCCGCGGAACACTTCTCACGGTATACAAGTGTTCCGCGGAACACCAATTTGGGAACCCCTGCTCTACGTCTTACGACACAACCCCCACAATAGTACCTTCCTCAAATATGCCCCATTATTCTTGTTCAGTTCCGAGTACTTCCTCCACAGCAGCTTCTCGTTGTAGAGGATGGTATAACATTCCAGTTGGTGCGCACCGCTAGCCCCACCCCTGCCCTGACTAGAAATCGGTACGTGGTGAGGGTTGACCCTGGATCCCTGTATATCAACGGACTGCGACGCGTAGTTGAACGTACTCCACAATACGTTCAACTACGCGACGAACGTGAAGTCCAGACGAGGTTGTCCTTCAGGTTCGGGTCAGATGACGGGGACGATTTTTGGGTAGTAATACCGTTCAGACGTTTGGCGGCTGTAGGCATAGAATATATCTTGGGTCGTATAATGCAGGCCTCTCAAAGTAGTACAGCCTTCAATATGGACAACTTCATGGTAGATATTGAGTATTCCGGGTTGCGGGTCACAATGCCACACCTTATACACTTAACTTCAATCCTCCGGTTATTTACAGAAAGCATTTAAACGTCGATCGTGGTTGTGGCTTTATAACAATAGTCTTAGCTCATATGTTCACTGTGCTAAATATGTGGACGCAAAAAATTTAGCTGCATGCGTTTGTGCAGCGTGCTCGTAAACTGGCTTCAGATTGTAAGCTTGAGTTTGAGTGTAATATGGGTCCTGAAGAACTGAGAATGGCCGAGCAGGAAATTACTGCACGTATAGTAGTATTTGGAATGGATGATCGTCGTAGGACTGTATATGTTTTTAAAAGCAGCGTGAGAGATCGTACAAGACCTCTACTTATTTTAGGTTTGTCAGGAACATCGTATCTCCCCATCCGTAACATAAGGGCTCTCTACGCCAGTTATGATAAAAGTCGAAAATATGGAAGGCATCATGGTTTGTGTAAGGGGTGTTTTGAGTTTGCTGATGATATGGTGAAGCGTTGTAAGGATTGCTACATGGTATGTGAGTAGTGTAAAAGCCCCAAATGTGAAAGTCGTGTAGTTGAAACCGAGAAGAGGGAATGTAATATGTGTAGACGTACTTTTTTCAACAATAAATGCTTGGAACTCCATAAATCAATTGGTACTTGCAGGAAAATGAGGATTTGTAAGTGCGGTATGTTTCACATGATGGATAATTGGGGGAATTTCAAACATAAATGCGGTGGAATTCACTGTTCTACAGTACATGTCATGAAAATATAAGGCGGATGGAGTGAAGCATGTGTTATATGAAAGATGCTAAGCCTAAAAATAGCCCCTGTATAAACGTGTACTATGATATAGAAACTTATACGAACGCTGAAACCAAAGAGGTTATTCCACATTTACTCGTAAGTCAGACTATCTGTGATGAGTGCATGGAGATCGAGTGTGGCGAATGCCACAAATGTGGAAAACGGACAAACGTTTTAAAACGACTGCACACGGCTTCCCTGTGAAACTCTTTGTATCCTATATTGTCAAATTAGCGAACAAGTTAAAAAAATGACTGTGTATATTCTCGCCCATAACGGGGCGAAATTTGACACACAGTTCCTTTATAAGGAGGTGCTTTAACACGAGTCGTCTGCGATATTTACAGGTGATCCCTTGAAAAGAGGCAAGAAACTAATACAGATGCAGATAAGAGGTAATGTACAGTTTAAAGACACCCTGCTGTTCACACCTTGTAAATTAGCAAAGCTACCCAAGGTCATGGGCGTAGCCGCTGAGGTTTCAAAAGGGTATTTCCTTTACACATTCCTCAATAACGAAACTTTGAATTACGTAGGACTACCTTCATCCAAACATTACTTTAACTACACCAACATGAGTGATAGTGAGCGTGAAGATTTTGACTGCTACTACAACAGTTTTAATGAAGCTAGTCCATACAATATACCCGATGAATGTGAACGTTATTGCCTGAATGATGTGCGTGTGCTTAGGGTATGTTTCCAGGCCTTTAGAAGGATGTACATAACCCGTTCCAAATGCGATCCGCTGCAAGTCGCGACCACGATCGCCTCATTATGTTTTACAGTTATGGGCACAAGGCTATTTACTGGCTCATACACCTACAGCAACAGACCGGGGTATACATAAAACATGCCCACAACACGGGTGAAGTACTCGTTAAGGTCAATGGTCGTGCTTTTTGGGTTAATGGCCTAAGTGAGGAGCCAACCACTGGCGTGAAGACTGTGTATTCCTTTAACGGCTGCTGGTGGCATAGATGCCCGCGCGTTGAATGTGCCGTCACAGGGGACCTTTATGGAAGATCCTCCGCCGAAAGCCTCACATGGACCAGTAACCGTGATCAACTTATGGCTCCCAGTTCTCACAAATCGTGTGGTGCATGAGTATGAGCATGGATGGAAACAGATGACCAGTACCGTGAAGAAATAAGGGCCATCAAATGTTCAGTGGTGCTGGACCCCCTCAAATGCGGTGACAGCTTGTTTGGAGGTCGTACAAACCCATTCAAGCTATACATTCCACCTACGGTGGGCGTGAAACTCCATTACTACGACTTCTGCTCTTTATACCCCTACGTGATGAAGAACAATCCGTACCCAGTATGTGCGCCTGAAAAAATGGTGGGTCTCACCATATCAACCATCGAGGAGTTTTCAGCTAACTTGAATGAGCGCTATTTTGGACTCTCTTTCGTAGACGTGCTCCCCCCCTCGCGATTTACGGATGCCGATCTTACCCGTGGCTATAGATCAGAAGCTCATGTTTCCCCTGTGCGTGAAGTACGCAGAGGAGAACAACGGTGATTGTATCCATACAACCAACCAGCGTAAGATCAGAGGTGTATATACAAGCCCTCAGCTGGCCCTAGCCGTTCACCATGGGTACAGAATATTGAAGATACATGAGGTGTGGAGGTTTCTGAAGTTACCCAACCTTTTCACACCATATATAAACGCTTTTTTGAAGGATAAAGTAGAAGCATCAGGATGTCCGCGAGGGGTTGATACTGAAGATGAAGAAACGGCTTATTTTCAGCGTTACCGTGCTCATGAAGGTATACAGCGTGACCGTTCCCAAATTGTTAAGAATCCTGGCAAACGCTTTAGTGCAAAGTTGTGTCTAACAGAATACCGGCAAAGGGGACGTTCATTTGGCACAAAGTTATAGTGAAGTCTGGGATTATGCCAATGCCCCCGATAAAGAGGTTATGGAGATCGTGAATGTAGGTAATACTTACATAATAAAGTACAACATCACCGAACTGGCCACAGATATCTCACGGGTTACAAACATAGCTGTAGCCAGCTTCACAACGGCCTACGCCCGCATCAAACTTTGGGGTCTACTGCACTCTCTTGGACGGAGGGTGCTGTACGCTGACACAGATAGCGTGATATTCACAGCAAGGGAGGGTGAATACTAGGGCGGAGTGAAAAACTCATTTTTCGAATTTTCAAATTGGCTAGTGTGGAAAATGTGTGGAGTAGTTAGGAAATAAGCTGATATAAATGTAAAATCATAACATTAATATCTTCAGGTGCCACAATGACCTTCAATATTGACAAAAATTGAAAAAAGCAGATTTTAACCAATAATTACAGAGTCCACGATGCACAATAGACAAGAATTTATTCACACTTGTATAAAAATAGCTCAGTCAACCTTTAAAAAAAGTTTCTATTCTCTAAAAAGCAAAGATTGATATGTTCAAAAAAGAAGCACACACGAAACTTTTTGACATTGCAGCGTGCAAGTGCAAAGTACTAACACAATGTTCTTGTCCCAAAGAAAAAACGGTTCCAAAGGAAGAAGTGACGTTCCTCTTAGATCAAAGGAGTGAAAGAAAACTGTTTATTGATAGAGTAGATATTACACTCTCAAAGAAAAAAGCATCTACGTTGCAAAGAAAGCAAAAAGAAGCTGTGAGGCTCACCAAAGAATCTTCACAGGAGAAATTGCAGGATACAAATGTTGAATTATCATCATCGACATCAAACAGTGAAAGTGAATCTGGCGAAATATCAGACGATACATTTCCAGAGCCAGTTAGCTCGAAGAGAAAGCTCGAACAACCTGAAGAACAATTATTCAAGAAAAGGAAAACTACAAATCTACCTTCAGTGGCTACTGCTTGTGACAGGACTGCAGTTTCAGATCGAGCTGCAGCATTCATTGTTAGTGCAGTATTGCAAGATATTGGAGAAGTTTCTATTGACAATACATCTGAAGTAGTGGATAGGAGTAAAATCAGAAGAGAAAGACAAAAGAAGAGATCAGAAATTATGAAAGATCAAAATCAGGTCCCAATCAGAGGAATCTATTTTGATGGTCGAAAAGATTCTACACTCTTCCAAGAAAAAAAAGAGTCCAAAGTATATCAGAAGAAGGTAACAGAAGAACATATCACTTTAGTGAGAGAACCTGGTTCAGATTATTTGGGCCATTATTCTGTGAATTCTGGATCAGCTGAAGAAATATGTAAAGGAATGTTTGAGTATATTGGAAATAATGACATGAACCTGGAAAACCTTGTTGCCATTGGATGCGATGGTGCAGCAGTCAACACTGGAGAAAAGGGAGGCGTTATAAGGCTTATAGAATTGAAGCTGAAGAAGCCAGTTCAACATTTAGTGTGCCAGCTCCATGCCAATGAATTGCCATTACGCCATTTAGTTGCAAAGCTGGATGGAAAAACATCTGGCCCCCGCGGATTCACCGGTCCTATTGGCAGGGAATTAGAGAACTGTGAGAGTCTTCCTATTGTCGAGTTTGAAAGGATTGATGCTGAGGAACCAACTGTAGACTGTGAAGATCTTAGCACCGACCAAAAATATCTAATTGATATTCATCAGGCCATAACAAAGGGATATTGCTCTCCAGATCTTGCTCATCGTAGTCCAGGCAAAATGGCACATTCACGATGGCTGACTACAGCAAATCGTTTGCTTCGTCTATACGTTTCAACTGTAAGTCCATCTGAGAACCTCATGAACATTGCTTCTTTTATAATGAAGGTCTACATCGCAATGTGGTTTTCTATTAAGCAAAGTACGTCTTTTGTCAATGGCTCAAAACATGTTTTCAAAACTATTGAACTAACAAGAACACTGAATGACGAAGTAAAGGATATTGTAAACCCTGTCATACAAAGAAATGCATTTTTTGCAAATCCAGAAAATATTCTAGCATCAATGATTCATGATGACCGCAGCGCCATAAGAGAATTAGCGTGGAGGCGAATAAAGAAAGCAAGGCAAACAAACAAGGAAAAAGTTGTGAGGCGTTTCACAGTACCTGTTATTCAATTTGAAGCTACTGATTATACTGATTTAATTAATTAGCAAAAATGCATTGTCACTGAACCACCTGTGACAAGACACCTGACAGAAAATGAGATTGAAGAATTCATAGAAAACAAGAGTACCCCTCCATTCGAGAAATTCCCTTGTCATACACAAGTAGTAGAAAGAATGGTAAAATTAGTGACTGAAGCATCATCAAAAGTATTTGGATTGAACGCGCGAGATGGCTTCATAAGATCAACACTTCAGTCACGTAAAAAAATGCCATCATTCGAAAGTAAAGCTGAATATAAAGTTTAAATAAAACGTTAATAGAAAAAAACATGCGCAAGGATGGGTGGTTGGGAGGGCATGGGTGGAGCTCGACACGCAGCCACCTCCTCGTGGTGAGTTCTGGATTATTTAGATCATTAATCAAAAGAACATTGATCTAAATAAACTAAGAGCTGCGTAATTCAGTAACTATTTTGGTAATTGGAACACTTAATATATAATAATAACAAGTAAGTTTCAGTTATTGTACTAATGCAGAATATAAGAAAATCATTATATTTCACTTTTTTCGACGGCTTTGTGGCACCTGAAGATATAATTTCGCAGGACTAATATTTATGCACAGTCATTATCTATAGCACCCACATAGTTTCCGCACTAGCCATATTTGAATTTCGAAAACAAGTTTAAAAACCTCATTTTCGATCCGCCCTAGTGAATACATGCCTACTATTGGGGAATTCTTCGGAGAGCTGACTGACGAGATCAAGGATGAGTATGGTGATGGTGCATACGCAGACTAGTTTGTATCAACAGGGCCAAAAACCTATCGGGTACGGGTGAGGGTTTTTGATGATATGAAGTATATCGTGAAGGCTAAGGGTATCATGCTTAACCATGCGAACTGTCGAGTCATTAAGTGTGACTCGTTGAAGGAGCTGGTGTACTTGGAAGATGAGGGTGACCAACCACTCAAATTGACTGTGGGGACGCACAATTTTCGGGCGCAGAAATTGGGTGGTGTGAAGGAATTTAGGGGCACGAAGGTATGCCGTAACACCTATAGGAAGCGTTACCAGGTGCCTGGTACCTATGATACCATACCCTTTGGCTACCTTAATCCTTGATTGTATTTATATATATGTGTATTGTTAACGATATGTTTATTTATCACGTATATTTGCTTCAATTAAGGTTTCATTTTCTCCTTTGCGTGCGTGCGTGTGTGTGTACAGTAAAAAGCTAAGCTCCGCCCACTGTAAGATCGGTCACGTGACTCCTGCCACTACCTGAGCATATCTCTCTCCCTGCATGCTCAGTTGACCTCTGCATACCCTTCAGCTGAGACGTGTATTCTCCTGCGTAGACGAAAAATAGTAATGCTACCTTTAATATTGCGTGTTCAACATTTATGAAGTGGTATTGAGCAAAGTGTGAAGATGTGGTGGGTACTGAAAAACTCCTTATTCCACCCTCCTTTGATACTTTTAAGGCTACATTGAGCCGTGCGTAGGACCAAAATGTTCAAATACTCTACGGCTATTCTGGCGAGGGCATTGTAGGATTTCGTAGTACAAGCGATGTATTGAAGTATATTGTAGACCTAACCTTTATAAAAACTCACATATACCGCGAAGTAGAAGAAACAACACGTTCAGAAGATAAGCAACGGTTATAGATAGTGAGTCTTGTTGATGAGTTGTGTGACAAGCTATATTATGTCATGTTACATCATACCGACTACTCGTACCCTACAGTAGAGAATGTAAATCTTGTCATCATGGAGAATCTTAAGTATTTTTACCACTATATTAACATATATCATGACGAGGTTTGTGGTGAGGTTGTGGCTAATGGCCTGTGTGAGTTTTTAACAGACTTTAGAGACGAGTATCGCTTGTTAAACAAAAAGGAAAAACATTGGCATATGTTTCTCTAAAATAGTGCACCGGATTGTGAAGATGTTTAGTTTGTGGAAATGAACGTCTGGTGAGTGATAAAACATTAAAACCGGTATTGCTTCATGTAGCAGAAAATTCTGTTTTCCCAGTATAATGGGCACAAGTATTCACATGACTCTTTCATGTTGGAACAAACCCGTACACCCTTCAGCAGTTTATGGTGTGACTCGCCCCCCATCGAACCGCCCACCCGTGTACCTCACCCCTCCGAAACACACGAGTTGGAACAAACCCGTAGACGCTTCATCGGCGTGACTCACTCCGCCCGTCGAACCGATCCGCCCACCTGTGGCTCATAGTCATCTCAGAGCTTGAACCGAATGGACGTGCGAATACGATGGAACTTTCTTTGAGAAGCATTCTCAATGCCGCTTACGATATGTCCGTGACGAAGTCATTGCGGTGTTCAGGCGTGAAACGGGCACCATTAACTATGTGATGAAACGATTTGCAGGCAAGCAAGCAAACGTAATGTTATTTATTTAAGTGTTGAGGAGATGAATAGAATCTTCGTGATAGTTGAGAAGTGGGGAGAGGACCGTTATAAAATACCTTCAGGTGAAGGTACAAGAAGAGTGCAGATTAGTGATGCCCCCTCATATGCCGTTGTTTGCACGTTGTGTATAAATAACGATCAGCCATGTATTGATATACGACTGATGTCGAAGAATGCATCTGATAATAACGTTCTTGTCCCTACGCGAAACCGTTTCATCTTCAACAGAATG